>PVIC010031961.1:0-20990 GCA_004025085.1 Thryonomys swinderianus | reverse complement strand
TCTTCTTTATCCACTCTCCAGTTGATGGACATTTGGGTTGTTTCCAAGATTGAGCTATCACGAACTGAGCTGCTATGAACAAGGGTGTACATCTGTCTTTCCAATGTGAGTTTTTAAATTCTTTTGGGTATATTCCTAGTAGGGGTATAGCAGGGTCAAATGGGACCCGTAGTCCTAGTTTTCTGAGAAATCTCCACACGGATCTCCACAATGGTTGCATAAGTCTGCAATCCCACCAACAGTGGAGAAGGGTTCCTTTCTCCCCACAGCCACGCCAGCATTTATCTTTGGTTGACTTTGTGATCGCAGCCATTCTTTGTGGAGTGAGCTGGAATTTGAATGTTGTTTTCATTTGCATCTCTCGAATGACCAGAGATGTTGAGCATTTCTTCATATGTTTCTTGGCTGCTTTGATTTCTGCCTCTGAGAAGTGTCTGTTCATTTCAGTTGCCCATTTTTGAATTGTGTCTTTAAACTTGGGGAGGCTGATCTGTTTGAGTTCTTTATATATTGTAGATAATAGCCCTTTGTCTGATACACAGCTAGTAAAGATTTTTTCCCATGTTGTTGGTTGTCTTCTAGCAGTGCCAGCGACTTCTTTGGCTGTGCAGAAGCTTTTCAGTAGGATGAGATCCCATTTGTTGATTCTTTCTGCTAGTTCTTCTGGGGAGTTCTTGTCTCTTGCCAGAAATCATGCAGGACAGCCAGAGAGCACACTCTCTCCTGTTCTTCATTTAAGTCCTGTCCTAAGTCCATGAAGGAGAGAAAGAAGAGAATGCAATGGCAAGGAAGATATTTTTCTCACAATTCCAAGGATTTTAGCTGTGGGCAGTGAAGAGGAACATTGAAAGAAACATCTGTGACCTGCCTGGCTACATGTTTAGTGGATGGGTGCCCAGAGCATGATGCTGGGTATAGTCCTAAGTCAGCTTCCTCAAATCGTTAGTTTTTCACAACTCCAATCTCTCTGGCACCGCTCTTGTCTAACTCTCAGATTTTACCCATTGGCCTCCACTTTTTATACATAGTTAGAATTAGTGTACAGACAGTGTTCATTGTCTGGAATGCTTCCTTCTCCACATTTGCCTATTTGCCTAGACGAGATTCCTACTTGTCCTTCAAAATGCTAATCAAACATTAGGCACTCTGCAAAATATTTTCTAATCTCTCACTTCACATTAAGTGACTCCATAATCCCAAGTCTCTAGTATTTTTCCCTCATCACATTTTACTTATTTACATTCTTTTAAAAAATTATGACCATTCTATAAGCTCCTAAATCATAGAAACCTGTATCTGAGAGTTATTAAATCTAGCGTCACAGCAGACACTCAGCAAGTATCCAAAAAGTGTGTTTTGAATGAATGTGTGAACATAGAGTCATGGCTGTATAAACACAAAGTAGACCTGGGATGGGGAGAAAAGATAGTAAGGAAATTTTGCCCAGGTCTTTAGACTCTGCAGAACTTTTTCAGAGATCTGAGCGAAGCACTTCACCTAGGGAGCGATGTGAGAAAAGTCACGTGAGGACTAGCATGGTTGGAGTAGGAGAGAGGAATGAATGAAGGAGAGCTGGGCGCTGGGGACAGTTGTGAAAGTGTATAAGGGTCACACTATCAAGCTCATTAAACTGAAAAGTCTCAACAATCTGTAGACTTTTTGAAACTCTTAAGTCAGATTCAGTTTGTAGAGAATGTTGTTGGTGAGTTTTAGATTGAGCCATTCAAGATTTCTCAGAGGAATGGCATCAACATATAAAGACGATTCTCTCTCCACTGCTGGTGGGATTGTAGACTTGTAAACCATTGTGGAGATCAGTGTGGAGATTCCTCAGAAAACTAGTACTAGAGGTCCCATTTGACGCGGCTATTCCCCTGCTAGGAATATACCCAAAGGAATTCAAAGAATCATATTGTAAAGTCATATGTACACCCATGTTCATAGCAGCTTAATTTGTGATATCCTAATCTTGGAAACAACCCAGATGCCCATCAACTGGAGACTGAATAAAGAAAATGTGGTTTTAAAAAAATAAAATGGAGTATTACTCTGCCATAAAGAATGACAAGTTTCATTCATTTATGTGCAAATGGATACACCTTGAGGACACACCAATAAGTGAAATAAATAGATCCCAGATATGTAAATACCATATCTTTTCTTTGGTATGAGAACCTGTAGAAGTAAATGAGTTCTAGAATGTCTGATAGATTTTGTAAAATAGGAAATATCCAAAGGGAATGTTGTGGGGGAATTAACTTGTGTCATATACTAGTACAAATTCCCCAATGTTGAATGTGATTGTGAACTGTATATAAAATATACCAATAAAGAATTCAATTAAAATTAATTTTAAAAATAAAAAAAGGTGATTCTCGTATTGTGGAAGGAGCATTGGGTTAGAGAAATAACTGGGGACAGAAAGCTCAACCAGAGTCAGGAAAAAAGTGGCTGAGAATAGATAGGCGCTGCGGCCAGGCCAGCCATAAGCCCAACGAGAAGCAGGGCCTTACGTGCGGCTCACCAGTCCAATTCTGTTCTGTCCTTGGTGAGGCCCTGAGAAAATAGTCAATAAATGCAAGAATTTTCACTCATCCATTAATCTAATCAATGCTGAGTCCATTAAGCCAGAGGTTTTACTGCTACCAATAACTCTGGGTGTTAGCATCTTGTTTGGGAAAAAGAGACAAAATTCAAAATCTAGAGTTACTGTTTAAAAGAGGAATTATAGCTAAGTGTTCCTCCCAAGTGAGATGCTAGACAAATACAAACACTTCAAAGGAGGCAGGATGAAGCATTTATTTACTAGAAGAATAAAAGTTTTGGGAGGTGGAGTTTAAGAGAGAGGTTTTTGAAGACACTTTTTCTCGAAAGAGCTTTGTCGTGACGCCTTTGTCTCAGGGGGTGAGGAATGGAAGGGTCCCTCCCCCTTACATAGGAGAGCGGTTCCAAAGCTCTGGAAAGTGTCCTGCAGTTTCCGGGGGAGAGTGGACTGGTGCCTCCTAACCAGGAGATGTGGGCTGGGGGACAGACGTCAGAGAAACCAGCTGCATTGGTACCAGGGTGAAAACCAATAGTAACGTGTGCGGTGGCCTGGCTTCTAGTAGGTGTGGGAAGATGGTTAGACCCTGGAGGCCTTTAAACATAGGAATGGCGGGAATTGTGGTACATATTTAGAGGATCGGCTGCTGCACGTTGGGAGGAGAGTAGCTCCCGAAGGTCCAAGTGAGAGACGAGGGCGGTTTGGTCCGTTGAGGGGGTGGAGATGCTGAGACGTTGTACTTGGGAAAAAATGGCCACAGGATTCGCTGAGGGTTTGGATGTGGAAAGTGTGAAAAGTAAGGAGGTGAGGATAGGTGTCGCGTGTCTGAAAGGACGGGGCTGACAGCCCGTGAGAAAGGGAGGTGAGGAGGAGGTTTGATCACGGCAGGTTAGAGCAGGTTAGCAGGCGTTCGTTAGGGTTAAGTTTGAGGTGTGCTCTGAGCGGGAAGGCATCAGCTGCCCAAGTGCGACTGGAGTTCAGGAGAGGGCGTGAAGGCTTGAGATAGAGATTCAGGTGTTTTCAGGATGCAAACATTATTTAAAGCTATGACATTATAATGAGATTGTTTAGGGAGTGAGGGTAGAGGGAAGAAAAGAGAAATAAGAAATTAACCTAAAAAACTTCAAATGCTACATGTTAGAAAGCAAAGGAGACTCGCAAAACAGACTGAGAGGGTCGGAGAATGAGAATTAAGTCAGGTCATATGCTGGGACAAATTCCCAATATTGCGTGTGATCATGATGTGTATGTACAATGTACCAATAAAGATAAAGGGAAAAAAAGACTGCGATGGCAGCTCCTCTCTGGCTGGGGCCGGGCTCTGCCCCGGAGCCCTGGGTGGTCTCACATCCCCGCGGGAGAAGCTTCGCAAGGGCCAGAAGGAGAGTCTCAGTCTCACACTGCTGTTTTCCAATTTAATGTGACTTTGGATTTAACTGTTCTCTCAAGCTGACGTCTGTCTTACCTTCCTTCGTCAGTCCTGCATATTGGAGGAAATTTACATAGTGTGACTTGAAAAATGCCCTCGGAAATGTTGTGCACAGGTACAAATCCCTTATGATAGATGTGATCATTGTGTATATCAAAAGTGTACCAATCAAATTAAATTTAAAATGAAATAATTATATCCTAAATGTTGCATTTACTGAATCATACTAATTTTCATAAAAATAGCATTGAACCTACTAACAGGATCTTAAGTTTTGCATTTGGAAAGTTTCATCCAGTGATGCTTCCTTACTTTTTTTTTTTTTTTTGCTTCCTTACATTTTAATCTGACATTTTCTACCAAATGTGAAATCAGTGTTTTAGGTGAAAGTAACCAGGATTATAATTTGTAAATAAGCCACCTTTGCTGACTGAAACCATTGAATCTTATTTGTAATTATATTCATCACTTCATATAACTATTTTGTTTTGTCTTCCAGTGTTTTTCTATCCTATTACCATTTAAATGTTAAAACCCTATGTACAATTATTTTTTTCTTATGCTTCTAGCTCAGATAGAGACACTTTATTCTCAATCCAGTATTAATATGCCCTAGATTTCAAGCAGCAACTTCCTCAGGAAGAAATAAAGCTTTGTGTTCTTCAGTTTTATTTAGCTGGTCCATTCATGGGTGACAGGCCTGTAATCTGTGTGTGACTTAATATCAGAAATGAAATGTAAAATATGACCACAGTTATGGGCATAGAGGAAAACAATATTCATTTATGGGCAGCTTTGGTCCAACCTGTTTGTAGTTTTCTCCTGGGCGGCAGTCAACCATGTCCGGAAATTGGATTCGTAGGTTCAACTGAGAGAGTGTTCCAGACCAGAACCTCTAGAGAATTATCAAATTTTAAAATTGGTGAGAATCATGTGAAGCAAATTTAAATAGAACTTGTACTATGCATGCAACAAGCCTACTTGAGTTTCTGAAGCCAACTTAAAAGGAGGCAAGCATGTACGAACATAGAAATAGTATGTTCTTTGTTCTCATTACTGTGAAAAATGTTTACAGGAAAATTTAAAATACTGAGCATCTTATACTGGTTTTGCATAACTCTGCATCATTTCCATTAGAACATTCTATTTCCTGTTGAAAAGTTTTGTTATTGATGTAATAATGTTGTGCCATGCTTGTCTGAAGTCCTAAAATAAGGCAGTATGGAGCATACTGACGCGCAAATTCGGAGTTTTTCCCACTCAGCCCGACTCAGTTGCCCTAGGTACTAGCTTTACGCCTTGGTGGTCTTCTCCAGGCTCCTCCTAGCTCAGTTTCCTAAGCAACTTTTGCTATGGGATCAGGCACAGTGCTTTGCTGACTGTTTGGGTTAGAAGTAAAGCTCCTGCCAGGGCTGCCCACACATTGGCCACCTGTCCTTCCCTTTCCTCTGTGTTTCTCTTCAGTGTCATTTTCTCAGCCCCTCGGGCCCTTCATGCCAGGGCCCAGCCTGAAGCATATCCCCTCCCTTGGCCAGGAGCCCTCTCAGGACGGGAGCCTTCATGCATGCATAGCCTTTTTATGACCTATGATTTTTAAATCTCTCCTTTGTATTCAAACTCATACTGCACCTGTTAGTGAGAGTCTTGTACAGTTTAAATACAGATAAGCATTTTGATACTTACGTAAATTGAGCTATATTTGCCTAAAACTCTAGAGGTTGAGGGAAAAGTGAACCATCTCCTGAGAATCAATTCTTTTTGTCTCTCTTTTTATAAACCACTCTGACAAATAAATCTGCTCCTTCCGGCTAAGGAAAAGCACACTGGAATATTCCTCATTTTTAATTTTAATCCTTGTGGTCTGATTTCTGTCTATGCCATTTTCTTCTTAGAATCCTGTGTGGTACATGTCATTTCAGGTTTTTGTATTAACCTTGTTCTCAAGAAATCAGGTGGTTTAGCTTTTACTCTTCTTTAGGGTATATTTTCCCTTCATTGGATTTAACTTTCTCTCTCTTTCTTCTTCACAGCATGAACTCAGCATTCCTACATTTTGCTGCCTTTATCTGAAATATACTATACTTTTCCCATTTTCAAAATTTTAGTAGACACATAAATTGTGCATAACTCCCCACTTGGGACATTTTTATGGAAATGGTCCCAGGAGGAATCATGTGACCCGATGAATATTGGCCATTGTCACAGTGTCATAAGATTGTGGTGCATGAAGGAAATGTGAGATCATATAGTTATTCCCTTGGATTTAGATTCAACTAAAGTGTCATAGAAAGTAACTGGCTAGGTGAGGGGGGGTGTTAGCATTCAGGGATTAGAAGACAAACCACAAATGTAGCACATAGTGAAGGGGATACTGACTATTTTCCTTTCTTGTATTTTTCTAACATTTTTCTGCAGCATACTGTATCTCTGCGAGGGGGAATATGACATTGTTCATACTGGAGAGTTCTTCCTTTCCCTTGAATGTCCTTAGAGGAAGGGAAAAACATTTCTAGTTTTTGCAGAGTCCTCGATGTGGACTACAGCAGACTGCTGGTCCACATGTACTACTGTCTCTCCTTTGGTTATTATCAGCCTATATGTTTGTGGGTGATGTGCCTTTTTGGTATTGGTGAGGAATATGGATGGCAGACCTTGTGGAAAATTTCCTTAACTGTGGCTCTTGTCTAAAGTTCTAAATTACATTTATTTTCTCAGATTCTTCTGTTCTCTATTTCCAATCAAATGCCAGAGATACCTGCTGTGTATCATATGCAATCCTCAGCCACTCTGAAGTGCAGTATAAATAACCCTGACATCACAGAGTGAGTAAAACCAAGTGAGAGGAGATGTGTGTAAGGTGTTCTTGGGCTCCAAAGTTTACTCTGTTTGCTTTGATGGCTCCCCACCTCCCACAAAAGGCCTGTGGGGTCCTCTTCTGCACCTTCTCTTGGGGTCCTCCAATGCTGAGTGCTCCTTCACCCCAGGCCCTCATCCCTTCATTTCTAGACCACTTCAGAAGCTTATTCATCTCTTTCTCTGTTCCACTGTATTGCTGTCAATGATACTGTGTCTTTAAATTACAGCACTGACCTCATCAATCTTTGAACTATAAAACTCTTCATTACTTTAAAATGAATGGAAACCTTGGTTTCCACGAATGAGTGGAAATATTTGTTGGTAATCATAATACATTCTTTATGTTCCCTTCAGATTTCTTTCCTTGTTTCTTCCATCCACTCATGCATGAGAATCCATAATTCTCTTTTCCTTTTCATTCGTTCATGGTGTTAACATTTTCCCTTTGCTCCCATTGTTTTCCCTTTAGTGAGGTTTAATTTGTTCTTTAAAGACTGTCTCAAACATCAATCTGTCCTCAAAGATACTACCTTTTTTGCCTCATTGACCCCTCTATCAGTGGATGCTTTTTAAATGACATTTATATTGTTATATCTTTTAAGGATTTTATGTATTCTCCAATCTAATTACTTCCCTCTTTATATTCCTAGCGTCTAACACAGGACTCTCATGAGTGATCGATCACTCGATACAAATGCTGTGGTCTTTGTGTAGCACAACAGAAGAATGGGAGAGGGATGGAATGCTTTAAAATCTGTGGTCTCTGTTACTCCTAACTCTGGCTTTTGTTCTACTTTAGCAGCTTTCTCTCATCTTCTTGTTCTCTGAATCTACTCAAATGCTAGGATCTTAAGTTAAAAGATATCATCTGATCACCTGGGCTTGGTGGCTCACGCCTGTCATCCCAGCACTCGGGAGGCAGAGACAGGAGGATTGCTGAGTTCGAGGCTTGCCTGGGCTCCATAGTGAGCTCAGGGCCAACCTGAACTGCAAAGCGAGACCCTGTCTCAAAAAAAAAAAAAAAAAAAAATCATCTGGTCCACTACCAGATCTCTGCTTCCTTAGGTCATATCTCACATTTTCTCAATGGGACAGTTCTGTTTTATTTCAAATCTTTCCATTGTGTCTACATGAAATAGTTTCTGAGTTTAGCTGTTTATACTTTATGTTTGGATTGTCCCTTAAAGGCTGAGGTGTTTGGTATTACTAGAAAGTGCTAAAAACTGTTAGAAGGTGAGGTCTGTTGAGGAATTTCCGGTAATTGGGAGCAAGCACTCCATGGGGACTGGGAGATGTTGATCTCTTATTATCTTTTTGAGTTGTAGCATAAGCTAAGTAACCTGCTTTGTTGGGTGCTCCTGCCTCTTGTTTTGCCACAAGTAAAAACCGCCAGAACTATGATGTAAAACAAATCTTTTCTCATTTAAAATTATCTTGGAGATTTAGTAGCACTAATGGAAAACTAAAACAGTATCTTAAACATTCATCCCTCTGTTTACACAGGTTACACATTTTTGTATTAAATCAGCTACAAGTCAAAAACATTAGAAAAATTTTATCTACTAGACAAATACAGTCTTGTTTTCTTGTCATTCTCTAAATAATGTAGAATAACAACCATTTCTGTAGTATTCACTCTGTATTGGGTATTATAAGTAATCTTGAGATTATGCAAAGTCTACAGGAAGATGTGTATATTACATGCAAATGCTACAATATTCATATAAGGGACTGTGGATTTTGGTATCTGCAAGGGGTCCTGACACATGTCCACTATTTATTTCAAGGGACACGGATCACTTTCTCTTTTCTGCCCTGTGCTCTATTCTGTGCTCTTCTCATGCTTCAAATCCAAATATGAATTAACCACAGTTGCTATTTTTTCTATTCTACTGTGTTGTATTGGAAAAAACAACAAATTTTCACTTATGAGTATGTCCTTAAGGTACATCCATTTGAGTATAAGTGACTCAATCTCATCATTCTTTATGGTAGAGTAATACTCTATTTATAAAAATATAATGCATCTTTTTTATCCAGTCTAGAGTTGATAGGCATTTGGGTTGTTTCCAAGATTTAGTTCATAGGTGAAATAAATAGGTCACAGATGTGTAAATAATATCTTTTCTCTGGTATGAGAAACCGAAGTTGTAAATGAGTTCTAGAATGCATGATAGATATTGTGAAATAATAAATATTCAAAGAGAAATGGGGTTTAGGGGTAAGTAATGAAGGGAAAGAAAAAATTGATGGTTAAAAAAAGAAAGCTTGTTTGGGTTGAAGGTTGGGTAGGGGAAGGGGAAAAATGAGAAGTCATGTCATATACTGGTACAAGTTCTCAATGTTGAGCATAATTGTGATGTGTATATATAATGCACCAATAAATAAAGAGAAAAAATCCCACAAAATTACATAAACTAGGTTTTGAATCACAGTAAGTCCCTTGTAAATATCACTTGAATCGTCAAATAATTCAGTTTTTGTCTTAGATGGGAGGAAACGTAGGTGCTCCCAAACTAGAAGAAACAGTTTTTCCCAGTGAGAGCATTGCTGCCACTGGGTCAATGCAAGTGTAAACTGAAACTTGATTGGCTCAAGTGTGATGACAGAGGAGAAAAGCTCCGCCTCTTTCTCACTGTGATGGTTCCGTTCAGTGTGTTGCTCTCTATTTTGAGCAAAACCGTTATTCTCTCTTTCGACCAACCGTTACTCTTCAACCATTACTCTGTCTTTCGAGCAACAGTTTTGCTCTATTTTGAGCAAACGTTATGCAACCGTTATGCTTTAACTGTTACTCTCTTTTGAGCAACTGTTACTCTCTGTCGACCAACCATTATGCTTCAATCTTTACTCTCTTTTGACCAATCATTACACTTCAACCGTTACTCTGTCTTTTGAGCAACCATTCTCTTCCTCTTCCTGGGAGATACTTTGTCTTCTACATTTCTCAAACTCTGTGCTAAAGTTTTTTGGTCATTACCTGTGATCTTCCAGTTGTCTTGCAGCATAGATAATACTGTGTTTCTTGACATTTTTCTCATGAGCTTTTAAGAATTCTGTGCGTGTGCCAAACTTTTTCAGGAGGTGCGTTGCATCACTAAACTAACCTTTAAGGTCACTGAGGTTGAGAAGGTTACACGCTAGCAGGGAAGTCAGCATCAAAGTTAATAAATAAGCACATCGAGTGAAATATGTGTGTCTATGCCATACAGAGACTATATATATGTGTGTATGTGTGTGTATGTATATATATATGTACATATATATGTATATATGTACATATATATACATATATACACTTACACATACATACATACATAAATATATATATCCATATAGAGAGATACAGATAATAAAGATAGAGTAAACACCTATGTTCCAGCAGGGATGTGGACAAGAGTAGGGAGTTTTCTGGTAAGCTAGGCCAGAGATGGGGAGATGGTGCTGCCTCTGCTTCAGGAGAAACCAGTAGAAGAGTTGGATAGGTGCAGATTCTGACTCTCCTTTCAAGCTAATCATGTGAATATGTGAAGTGGGAGAAAGAAGTGAAGGATCTTGTCAAGATTCTTGGTGTAAGCCACTACAAAAAGGGTAATTGGGATTACAGACTATATGTGTTAAATCAGTGATGTCCACTAGATAGCCAAGAAAGATGAAGGGCAGGCAGAAGCGTCCATAACTTGAGACAGTGGACTGGCTGCATGAGTAACATGGGCACCATTGGCATCCACCGGTGTGCAAAGCCTCAATACTGGATGGCATTTGGTATAGGCAGCGAAGGGAACTTGGGGCCAAGCCCTGGCCTTCCAGCGCAAGATGTTGGTAAAACAGAAGGAAACAGCAAAGAGATCAGAGAAGAAAAGACTGTTGAGGTAGCAGGTGATCTAAGGGTGTGGAAGCCAATGAAGAGAGTATTGTGAGGAGGAAACTGTTATCAACTAGGTCAAATGCTATTGAAAAGGTGAGGAGAGGACGAAAAATGAGAAGCTCACTTTGGCACTAGTAATAAAAATGCTCTGAGCTCTCTATCTCACTTGCTACGGTGACAGTTTAAAATATGCTCCCATATAAAGAATGATGAGATTGAATCATTTATACTCAAATGGACGTACCTTCAGGACATACTCATAAGTGAAATAAATAGGTCACAGGCGTGTAAATATCATATTTTCTCGGATATGAGAAACTAAAGTTATAAATGTGTTCTGGAATGCGTGACTGATACTGTGAATTAGTAAATATTCAGAGGTTGGGGTAAATAATGAAGAAAGAAAAAAGTTGATGGTAAAAAAAGGAAACAATGCTCATGTATATAGGGGCAGGGGGAGGTAGGGTGGGTAGGGCGGGGAAACGTGAGAATTAAGGTGTGTCATATACTGGTACAAATTCTCAATGTGGAGTGTAATTGTGATGTGTGTATATAATGTACCAATAAAATATGCTCCCATGACCCTATTTTGTATATTTTGCTTGCATTTCATAGTTGGCTTTGGTTTTGACTTTGAGGAGAAGATTGAGAGCAAATGGCAGCGGAGGTCACGCCAGCGTTCCTTGTGGGTAGGGATGGCCATGGATTGCTGTTTCCCTCATCCTCCGCTTTAGCACATCCCTCTGGGATACTCTTATTGGTTGTCTTTTTCAGATCATTTTCCCAATTAGCACGTGTTGCAGTACGTAGTATTTATATTTCTCTTGGGGAGTTGATACCTACATCTTAATTCTTTTGTACATTGATATTTTCCAGTCATGGTTTTCAGTACTATCCGAATCTTTGGTCTTCTTGAGGGTCCTCCTCAGTTTTCTTCTGCTAATTCTGTCTCTTCCTCTTCCCATATCTCTAAATGCTTCTACTACTTGTTTTTCATAGACTCTGTAGTCTCTCCTCTCCTCTTGTAGTCTTAATTATCTCTTCCACACAGCAACATTATCACTGCCCTTCTTTGTTTAAAAAATACATCAGGCTTTAGTGCCTCTCAGCTTTGGCACTACTGACATCTGGGGCTTGGTAATACTGAAGAGCTGTGGCCTGGGTACTGTAGGACTTAGCACAGTATGTCTGGCCTCTGTTCACTAGAGGACGTAACATTACCACAGCTGTGACAAACACAGATGTCTCCAGGAATTGTCAAGTCCTCCCCAGAAGGGCAAAATCCTCCTGTAGTGAAAAATTCATTGCTGTAGCTTGACTTTCTCTTTCTTTGTAGCCAATTTATAAATCTTTCTTTGGTTACTACCAGCAATATTTATAAGCTAGAAAATTCACAGAGAAATTCCTTTTCTCTGAATCTTGTAACACATCCTGATATCTTTATGGTAGGGTTCCAACTCCCATGCTGAATACCAGGAACTATGTGATATGGTCCTGCCTGGCTTTGTCTTCCCAAAGCTCTGCAGGCACCCAGGCTTCTTCTGTCCTGGCAGTACTCACTGCTCTGTGGATGAATCCTGTGTTTCCATCCTCTGTGCTGCACCCGTATTTATCTCCACCCTTTTTATGCCACCTTTCCACCTCTGCTGCTAGATAAGTAGAATTTGTCTGTAAAAATTAGCTAAAGGGTCCTTTTCTCAGAGCAGCCCTTCTTTATCTTTAAATCTGATTTAAAGCCTCAGCATGCTCCTGGTATTCCTTGAATACTATTATCATGGTACATATCCTGCTGGACCATGGTTATTGATTTCTTGTCTTTTACCTTTTACCTGACTCTAATCACTGAGAAGGTCAAGGATCTTGTCTTATTCTTGCTAGATACTCAATAAATGCTTAGCATTCTAATATAATGAAGGATTAGAGACAAGTGAAGTTACTGCTGACATGAGCTATCTACTAAATACTGTTTGAACCTAACCAGGTAAGAAAATGGTTTGGATGTTAGATACTATGAGAAAATGGGCTAGATTTAGGTATGGGAAATTCGTTCAGAAGGTAATTAGGCTCATAAACAAAGATAGGCTATGCAGATTGGCAGTAAATGTTGGAAACTTTGGATGCCAGATTAAGAACAGCGGGAAGATACTAGTGATCCTTGGAAAAGGACTGGCATAGTAGGTGTTTTTTCAAGAAGCTCTATCCAGTGATGCAATATAATTTGGCTGGAAGGAAGAGACTCGATTTAGAGGGATCTTGTATAGTCATTTATTTAGGAAAAAAAAGGAGTGAACGAAGAGACTGAAAAACTTTTCATAATAGACTACATTAAAACTGTTTTAGAAACATGATTTTTCCCCATAATTTCTCTAATTTAGGATTGAAATAACTTCTTCATGAATGAAGCTTTATAATGTGATTTTTCACTGGCTTGAACTCTTAGAAAAGGAATATCCTTTGTATGATAGATTTTAGAATACGCTATTATTGACTTCAGTACTGTATGCTAATTAGTTTTGAGAAAGCTATTTTCTTGAACCTAATGGGCTGTGGTAGTTCAGCCAAACTTTCCTGTATCTATTAAAAATTTATTGTGTCTGAAATAAAGATCTCAATTCAGATGCTTAATTAATTTCTCAACTGTATGAATAATTTGGTCTAGCAGATCATTCTTACTCGCTATTTGTAATAACACTATAAAATGCATATTTATTCTCATCTGATGTCTGTGGAAAGTTGACATTATAATGATGCATCTAGCATGGGAAATTGGTCTGGGGGATATAGAGGCAGGGCGCAGAGATGCCCATGTCAGCAGTCACCTGGCTGTTCTTCTGGGCACTAGAATTGGTGAGGTCACATTTGAACCCATGGATGCATGCTTCAGATTCAGATGTGCTTGACTCATGTTTTACAGGCACCTCAGACACATGCAGATTTGTACAGAGAAATGCACACAGGCTGTCACACACTTGCGTGCCACATCTTTAGACCCAGTGTGCATTTTCTCTTTGTGATCTCAAGGCTTTTTAGAAAATAAAATTGTTGCATTTTACAAAGAGGTTGGCACATGGAATTTATATTCTTTTTTGATTGTTGAGTTAGATACAGATAAATATAGTGTTCTTCCCTCCATCTCTGCTCTCACAGCAGAGTGAGGTTGCCAAGGTGATCGTCCGGTGCAGTGGATTTGTTTTCGGGTGGCCCAGTGAGTTCATGCTGAAAACTAAATCAATACTGGCAAGTTCTCACCCTGAGAGTCATTCTCACTCTATTATTTTTGTTGTCATTCCTTGGCCACATATTCTTGCTCTGTATATTTGAGAGAACTTAGGAAGATGTTTTTTTCTCTTTTCGGTGGCCTAATATCTGAGAGTAGCTGTGTATATAGGTAAACGTTTGCTGAGGAGTAAGGCTGACAAGAAAATCATTGATGCTCACATGTGTGCTTCTAAAATATCTCTTTGCCATAAGGTGGGTTCTCTTGAGAAGCCCTAAGGAGAATATGCTAGATGTCTTACTAGATTCATTAGTTCTCATTGATTTCATAAATTTTGAGAGATTAAAATTCAGCATACACTGTTACAGATCTCATGAAGTCAGGCTTGTATTGAAGTTCAGAGTAGCTCTTTGTCAAGGAAATATGATGCTGTTTTAGGATGTTAAGCCAATAACAACTCCAAAAGCTTTAATTAAGGTTCAAACTCTCATCATATGTCTTATAGTATAGATTGTGCTATGAGGTCAGTGTCTTAGTGTCATGTATGCGAAGGAAATGCTTATGCAAAAATGCCAGCTTTTCATTCTTTCAGGGATGAAATGTGTGCTGAGTTCCATCTGTCAGGCCCTGTGCTAGGAAATGGGATATGGAAATCAGTTTAAACTCAGTATGGTTTCTGTCATCATAGACCTGAGAATCTAGTTAGGGAAGACAGACATGGATCAAGTAATCACTCAAACAAATATGAACCTGCCACAGCACAGGGCTGCAAGAGCTTATAAAAAGAATCTGGGCTGGTAACTCAGGGAAGACTTTCTGGAGGAGACAGCAGTGTGCAGATCCAAAAGCACAATAAGAATTCAACAAGCAAAACGAGGCAAGACTGGTTGCCAGGCCTGAAAATGCAAAGAGCCTTGTGGACAAGGGCGGGCAAGAGTGCAAAGCCCAGAGAGCTGGAGTGGAGGAGGAGAAAAAAGAGGAGGTTGGGGAAGGGGCTCTTTCTGAGGAGACCAGGTAAGGATTTGCGTTCCGTTAAAGAACTCTCTTACACTTACATAAACTGAAAGCTATTTACATGTCTTATGAAGGACCAGATCAATGTATTGGAGCAGTTGTACAATTTTTTTTTTTTTTGAGACAGGGTCTTGCTTTATAGTTTAGGCTGGTCCTGAGCTCACTATGTAGCTCTGCGAAGCCTCAAACTCAGCAGTCCTCCTGTCTCTGCCTCCTTAGTGCTGGGATTACAGGCTTGAGCCACCAAGCCCGGCATTTGTGGTATGTGGTATTGACTGCTGGTGGATGTGAGTCACCACGCCCAGCATTGTATGTGGTCACCGGGGATTGAACCAGGGACTTTGCACTTGCTAGGCAGGCACTGGAACCACTGAGCTAAATCTGTGGCCCAGTTGTACAATTTTTGCATCATAGTACCAGAGGGCACAGTTAACTGCAATGTGCAAGTCGTTGATGAATGAAATGGAATGATGCAAGAGACGTTAAGGAGGCAAAATTAGAAGAACTCAGAGTTGGATAGTGTTGTGGTTTCTATTGAGAATGTCTCCAAATCTCATGAATTAAAAGCTTGGTCCCTAGTGCTCGCTTCGGCAGCACATATACTAAAAAAGCTTGGTCCCTAGCTATGGGAAGTGGTAACAACTCCAGCAGATGCAGCCAGCGGGAGGAAATAGTGGTTTTTGGGGAGATGCCTTTGAAGGGTGTATCAAGACCCTGGGCCTCTTCCTCTCTCTTTCTTGTTTCCTAGCCACTATGTGCTGAGCAGCTTTGTTCTACTGTGTGTTTAACCTCCATAATACTCTACTTCACTGCAGGGCCAACACAATGGACCCATTGACCTGAAACCTCTGAAACTGTGGCCAAAATAAATCTTCCCTCCTTATAAGTTGATTGCCTCAGGTATTTTGTCTTAGCAATGACATGGAACTAATACAGACAGGACACAGGGAGGGTCCTGAAGAAATCAATGTAGTTTTCTGAGTAACAAATGTATATACAAATGTATATAAAGTATACATGTATATAAAGTATACAAATGTATATAAAGTGGTATTATTAATGGAGATAACAATAGAAAGGAGGAAAATGATGGATTTGTTTTTAGAGTTTGAAAGTAACTTTGAGGTATATGGAAAATATTTAAGAAGTCATTCAGTATATAAATCTGGATCTTACAGGTAAACCTAGCTGGATACATAATTTTTAAGCCTTCTGTATAGAGATACTAATTAAAACTGTGGATATAGGTGAAATTCACTAGGCTGTGTGTCAGTAAACATAAATGACACTGGTGATAAATTTTCGCCTATGTGAAGCTGTACTTACTATTCTTTTTATGTCTAAATTTTTCAAAGTAATTGAAATAGATTTAAAATCCTTTCAAATAGTCATATTTATCCAGCTGTCAGTGATGACCAGAAATGTCAGGATTGTCAACTTCTTGCAAAAAACAAGGTTGTGATAGAGGGTGGACCTACTGTGTTAATGAGGCTCAGGTGAGAGTAAAAATCAAAGCCAAATCCCTCTTTACTTGACTGGGCTAGAGCCATCTTCTAAATCAAACCAACCCAACCCAAAGCATCCTACTGCTTTGAATTGGTTTAAAAGTTAAAAACAAATTTTGAAAAAAAATTTTGCTAGGGAAATTTGTCATATCTTACAGACAAAAAGCTTTTTTTTTTTTTTTTTTTTTTGCTTTTTGGAGACAGGGTCTTGCTTTGTAGTTCAGGCTGGCCCTGAGCTCACTATGGTGCCCAAGCAAGCCGCCGCGAACTCAGCAATCCTCTTGTCTCTGCCTCCCGAGTGCTGGGATTACAGGTGTGAGCCACCACATCCGGCAGACAAAAAGCTTTTTAAAGATACTTGCCCTATAATCAAATGGAACTCTCTGGTTTGTCTTATTTTCCTGCAAAGAACAAAATCTACTTTTTTGGTGCATTTTTCACATTCATTAGTAGTGAATTCAAATGCCCTTTGCTTATCTTACTGAGTATTAGATTGAAGTCCAGCAGAAAGCCTGTGACCTACAGGGCTTCTCTGGGTGAATGTGGGATGAAGAGGGGGGATTTTTTCCAAAAACAACCTTGCTGGAATAGGGAATAAAGAAGACATTGTGATTAGTAGGTACTCAGTGGGTGCATTTTGGAAACTAGATCATACATTTCTTATGAATTTCTAAATATAAAACACTATCTATAAAATACTTAAATGTAAAAAATCAGTACAGATCACAAATTCTGCTGATTGCATCAAGGAGTGGTATGATTCCTCCTCAACATCAGAGTAGCTGTGTTACTAGATCAACTATACACATTATTTTTAACCCTTGGTTTGCTTCTTTGCCCTGATTTTAGTTGGCTGGACATAGCAGATATACTCCTAGCCAGAAGCTGTCTTCGTCACAGTTGTAACGAACCCAGCATCTCTGCACACTCTGGGGAACACATTGAGCTTACACGGGAATGCCAACTGGCCAATGACAATTCAAAGTCTTTATACTAAACTCAGGCTTTCTTTATGGTTAAATTTTAATAAAGACATTGCTTAAAAAAATTTAATAAGTAGGCTGGTAGAAAACCAGATGCCTAGTTTGTTTCTATGGTAGAATACTCACTCTGAAATCTTCTGGATTAGCCATTCATTGGTTAAAATAGATGGCTGGCTTGTGACCTCTGTTCTTGTGACCTGCCAGGCTACTCAAAAAATAGGATGTAGTGTTTTTTTTCCAGTTCTGCATATTATATCTTAAAAAAGAGAAAGTATTAATGTAGAAAAACTGTGAAGTGGCTCCCAGGAGTGTCTGAAAGCATGAGCTTTGTTGGGCTCATGGCTTGGATTTCCCATCAATAAGCTCTGTGGCCTTGAGCACTTACCTTCTCCCCACGGAGGCTGTGTCTTTATACCTGAGAAAGGCTTTGCCCCTGGGATCCTCAGATTGGGTTTGAGGAGGTCATCTACGCTGCCTTTGATGTCAGCTGGACTGTGTGGCTGCTTTCTTCACAGTCAGAGAGGCTGTTGTGTTCAGATGTCGAGAGAAATGTCTGCTGAAACTGGATCTTTATACTCTCAACACAAACTGTACAAAATTGAGCAAGTTAATCTCACTGTACCATCTTCTTCTCAAAGGGAGTACTCATAGAGCTTTCCTCACAGTGTGGTTATAAAGACTAAAAAAATGATTAAATATATTTAAGCATTTAAAACAATAAGCCAATAATAATTTGCTTCATGCCAAGTTTGAAGCCCTTATCACGCTTGTTGGTATTCATCAAAAATGCCTATTCATACTCTGGATTATCAAGGATGTGAAACACTCCAAGGATGGAAGCCAGTAATGCAGTATATTTGACCTGGAAATAAAAATTCCATGAGAGACCTCTCTCCAAATCTTTTTCCACTGCAGTCACAAAATGCCCTCTCTTCCCCCTTGCTTCTGCCCCATACCCTTCCTTGGAGCGCCTTTCCTATAACTTCTAGGCTTCCTTTTCCAGGGATGATGTAGACACAGCCTTCCCTCAGTGTTATAATTAATTCATTTCAAACACAGTCACATGTTTCCTAACATCATTTCTGTCACTGACGGATCGTACATAGGACAGGAGTCCCATAAGCTTATAAGGGAGCTGACACATTCCTGTCACTCGGTAATTGTCAAGGATCACCATGTGGTGAAGTCTATTCAAGTACACCTCCTGTACTGCCAGGTTTAGGAGAAGGTAGTGCATATCATTGTGTGCAGCACAACATACTTGATAAGGATAATAAGTGACTGCCTTGCTGGTTTATGTATTTAGTGTACACCTTGTTATTTTAGGGTGTACTCCTTCCCTTATGGAAACATTTTACTCTAGAATAGTCTGCCGTGTTATGCTAGTTATGGGCTCATCCTTTTCATATTTGCCTTAGGAGGCTACGCGAGTGATTGGCCTAGATGATCTAGGTTTGTGCAAATGTGCTTTGAAGTTCAACAGCAAAATTGCCTAATGATACACAAAAAGTCCCTTTTGGTGAGCAACTCGTGATGTCTTAATCTGTTACATCAAATATGCCATTGTACCTCCTCTGGAAAGGACAATTCTCCCTAGTTTGAAATGCTAATGAAATGTCTGGTCACTCCCAAAGTGTCTTCTAATGGTTGCCATTTAGTTATTGCTCTGATTTCACTTTAAATTTGGATGAGTAGAAGAGTGACTGCACCAACCATTTTACATCCTTCCCCTCAGGATACTGCCTGAGGAAGAAGTGTATCATGACTTGTTGTGGGTGGGGTTAGGGTTCCCTTTGGAGCATCAGGTTTTTAGACCCAGGCCTGTGAGAAGCACAAGAGATAAAAACATCTCAGAGTTCTCAGTTTTTATTTCTGTTGGGTGGTGGATGAGGACAGCAGAATTCACTGTTTCAGCTAAAGCTACCGCTAATTTCCCAAACATTTTATTTTACTCTGTAGGACAAAGAATAACCAACTCAACTTCTTGTCTTCCAGGTATATTCATTCTAACCAACTAGAAACACTACAGCCAGAGACATTTGGTGACCTGCGGAAGTTAGAGCGACTGTGAGTGTGGACCCTTCTGATGTCCTTTGCTTCCGCTTTGTGTTTTCTGTTTGGAACACATCAGATGACTGGGGATTAGATACTTTGCTGTACCTTTATGTTACAATATAGCTGTTACAACTCACCCTGTAGTTTGAAATCAATGGAGCAAAGATGAGTCACTGCACAATGAGGTTAAACTAGGTGGAAAGCTTATGGCTGAACCTGCAACACCTGAACCTACTCATCTCCAGCAACTTGGGATCTAGCAGCTCCCTTCCTAGTGGTTCAAATGTCCTGGTCCTGTTGGTGGTTCAAACACATATGGCACAATATTAATCCTCAAATTTTGTATATTAGCAATATTTGAATGTGAGGCCTTTGGTAGTTAATTGAAATCAGGAAGTCCTAAGAGTAACCACCCCAGTGGGTAGCGGCATTCTAAAAAGAAGATGTCTGAGCGAGCATGCACCTGTGTTTTCACCATAATGCTCTTCACCTTGTTAGGATACAGAATGAGGCCCTTGCTGGGTGGTCCGCAGATGCAGGTTCCCTGCTCTTGGACCTAACAGCTCCAAAACTATAAACTAAAGACCCTTCTATTTCTTTACATTTTTGTCCTTTGCTAGCATCTTGTCCCAGATATTTTTGTTTTAGCAAGAGAAAATGAATTCATAGGTGTACACTACATAAATGTACACATTTATGCACCCAAAGACATGGTCTCAGATATTTACAGTGGCATCTTTTTCTGAGAGTTCCACATCAGGAATGAATGTAATGTATATAACATGGATGAAGATGTCATATATTCATAAAATGGAATCCTGTGCAATAATATATATACATCTCAGAAAAATTCTGCAAAAAAAATTCCAAACACTGAAAATTACATAGTTCTAGATGATTCTTAAAAGAATTTCAGGTATCAGGAATAAAAACAGTATTCACAAGGCAACTTTGGTGAACTTTGGCACTTGGGAAGATGCTGGGAATGGGCAGAGGGAGCTTCTGTGGTCCTGGCAGTGCTGAGTCTTTGCTGCTTTTCCTGTGTGTCGTTACACAGCTGTGCTCACGCTAGGAAAGGAATTCTGCTCTGTGCCACAGTTTCTGTTCTTGGATGATGATGCCACATTTCAACCAAGCTTAAGTACATGAACAGTGACATACCATGAGGACACTTAGACAGCCTCCATTTGTCTTTTGTCACATGAAGAAGCTCTGCTATTTTAGTTTTTTTATTGCTTAATTGTAATCTATTGTGTCTTTAGCTGAGGATAATTAGCTAAACTTAATCAGAGGGCTGATTTGCTCAAGAATAAAATATCTGACTTAGGGATTTGCAACTTTCAGAAATGACACACTAATGCATAAAACAGACAAGTGCAACTAAATGGTCAGAGCCAGTCATGTCCCATGTGGTTGCTCCAACCCAAGCAGAGGAATCTAAGGAATGGAACTGCACTGTCCGGTTATGCTGTGAGTTTGCTAAGGTCGTACAGTTACAGACAGGGAAACAGGTATCCACAC
>PVIC010031960.1:0-13330 GCA_004025085.1 Thryonomys swinderianus | reverse complement strand
CCTTTTTACCATCAAATTTTTTTCTTTCCTTTTTTTTTTTTGATAAAAGGTTTCACTTTGTAATTCAGGCTGTCTCTTAGATCACTATGTAGTTCAGGCAAGCCTCAAACTCAGCAATCCTCCTGCCTCTGCCACACGAGCTGGGATTACAGGTTTGAGCTACCAAACCCAGTATTTGTGGTATGTGTTACTGATTGCCAATAGGCATGAGTCACACAACCAGTATTATTGTTGTGGTTACTGGGGATCAAACCAGGGACCTTGCTCTTGCTAGGCAGGCACTGGAGTCACTGAACTAAATCTCTTGTCCTTTCTTTCCCTTCTTCACTTATGCTTACTCCCCCTTTTCCTTTTAAATATTTTCTTACTATTTCACAATACTGATCATACATTGTAGCACTCATTTACACCTTAAGTTTCTTATGTCACAGAAAAGGTATAAATAGGTCACATCTGTGATCTATTTATTTCACTTATGAGTGTGTCCTCAAGGTACATTCATTTGAATATAAATGACTGAAAATTATCATTCTTTATTGAAGTGTAATATTCCATTTTATTTAAAAAAAAACATCTTCTTCATCTGGGGAGAAAACAACCTTTCTCTACTGTTGGTGGAATGTAGACTGGTGCAACCACTGGAAAAGATTATTGTGGAGATTCCTCAAAAAACTAGAATTGCGGGTCCCATTTGACGCTACTATTTCCAATATATATATATATATATATATATATATATATATATATATATATATATATATATATATGAATTAACTGACTCATATCGCAGGGACATATGTGTGCCCATGTTTATAGCAACTCAGTTTGAGATAGCTAAATCTTGGAAACAGCCGAAATGCCTATCAACAGACTGGATAAAAAATTGCACTTCTAGTATATACTCAGAGTGACACAGAGCTGACCTACTGGTCTTTAAATAGGGGGAAAAAACAGTTTACTTGGAAAGAAAAATATTTCCAACAAGTGTTAGAAAATCACTCACAGTAACAATGCAAACACACAGGGACAGAAAACTCTATTACTTCCCTTCTCAATTACTTCAAGAGTGTCTATAGACATAAATGCAGGGGCCTAATGTATCAATTCTAGAAATAAGGGCTGGAGGGTTAGCTCTGTGGTTCCCACGCCTGCCTTGCAAGCACAAGGTCCTGAGTTCGATCCCCAGTAACCACATAAAATGCTGGGCGTGGTGACTCACGCCCACCAGCAGTCAACCAGCAATCAGCACCACATACCACAGTGCTGGGCGTGGTGGCTCACGCATGTAATACCAGCACTCGGGAGGCAGAGACAGGAGGATTGCTGAGTTCGAGCTTGCCTGTGCTACATAGGAAGCTCCGAGCTAGCCTGAATTACAAAGCGAGACCCTGTCTCAAAAAAAAAAAAAAATTAGAAACAAGTGGGGAAGAACCTCTATGCTTATTTTGATGTTCTTTAATATTCACATGCTGTCCCAATGAAGCATCTGGGGAAGAATAAAATTCATAACTACAGCTGAATTTTGATTAAAATGTGATGTTTGCAGGTCTCTCTCTGGAAATGAAAAGCAACACAAGACATGTCTGATGGGGAGTTTGTGTCTGATATCAAAATTCACCAATAATTTGGGCCGGAGATTTAGCTCAGTGGTTCCGGCGCCTGCATCGAAAGTGCAAGGTCCTAAAATCGATCCTGGTAACCACGTACAATGCCAGGCGTGGTGGCTCATGCCTGTAATCCCAGCACTCAGGAGGCAGAGATAGGAGGATTGCTGAGTTCGAGGCTTGCCTAGGCAACATAGTGAGCTCAAGGCCAGCCTGAACTACAAAGTGAGACGGTCTCAAAAAAAGAATTACCAATAATTAAACAAACTAAATAAACAAGTAAAATATCTGGATGATACACGAGAAAAGAGATACACAAATGACAAAGAAATTGTCGAAAAATCAATTTCCATCATTTGTAGTTTGGGATCAGCAAGGCAAACAACAACCAGAAGCCGTGACACTTAGCACCGTGGATTGAATCCTACAGTGGAAACACGCAGCTGCTGATGGCCTGAGCTGAAGGGTCTCTTGGCGGGTGGGCGACAACATGGTCAGCAGCACACAGAGCAGTCAGTAGGCAGCATTTGCAAAGACAGCCTTACTGTCCAGCACAGCACAGGGAATATACAACACTAGTTGTTTATTGAATAAACTGAATAAAAAATAATACTCATCAGAAAATAATTGACATGTGAATTTTCATAGCTTTATCATTCATGTCTGTCACTTTATTAAAAGAAAGATGTTATTCATTAGGTGAGTGGCCAAACATACTCAGGTAAAAACAAAGAATATAATATTTTTCATAATTCCTTTTGTCTTTTGAAAGTAATGTCCTTTTGCTGTCTGGAACACTGAATAGTATTAAGAGGTCTGTCACATATTCAGATGTATTAAAGTCTCATAAAGGCTATTATTCCCATCTCTTTCTTCCTATGACATTTTTTTCATTTTATTAATTGATATGATTCTCACTGTCTATAAATATTTGAATATATGAATAGAAGAATATATGTATATAACAAGGATTTTTTAACTCCCGCTTCCTGAAAATTCTTTCAATTCATTTCTTTATTTTTCTGTCCTGTGGGAGTTGGATGGGAAATTTTCTTTTAAGGAATTATAGAACTGGAAGTTTGTTTGTATTTGGGAGCAATTTCACACAGGCTGTGCTGAGAACATTTGCTTGTTTTCAGAGGGTGATCTGTGGGGTGATCTTGACTGCAACTGGCCTTTTAATTTGGGACCCATTTTTCAGAAGAGACATCCTGTTCCATTCTTGTGCTGGTCACTGTGTATCGAAATCTACTTTTCCCGACTGGAGTTCCATGCAGAGCACTCCTGCATTGCATGGACATAAGGGTCTCCATCCTCCTGTGCGCATCTTTTCTCGCCTGTCAGTAGCACACTACCGCATGCAAGTCACTGTCACCCACACCCTCTGCCTGTGATCACTGGCTCTCACCTGTCCTGTGTTTCCCTTCACTATTCTCAGACAGGAGTTGTTTGTGGAAACGTATGACTAATAGTTTGATATTAGCAAGAGATGTAAGAGTCTGATTCTTCCTATCTATTTTTTAGAGGAAGACACAGGAGAGTAAATTAGGAGAAATGTTAAAGATCTGTCTCTGACAAATGCTGACAGCAAGAGTTCTGGCAAGTGGGGCCAAGGAGAGTCTGCATCACCACCATGCACAAGACCTCCGTGAAGAGTCTCCAGAAAATACAATTAAAGCCATGTCACATTGGGCTGAAAAGACATGAGGGAAAGCATTAATATTTTCTATACAATCACCAAGTGTAAGATCAACAAATACGAAGTCAGAGAAAAAATAAAACAAAACAAAAGAGTTCAGCAAGGGGGCAATCTCAGAACAGTAGCACCAGGTACAGCAGCCCCCACTGCCCAGCACTAGGTTGCAGGAATATGACTGTCACCCTGATTCAACCTCTTATACCCCCAGACACACAGACATGCAAATTGCTCTGGGCGATGTCAGAAGAAATCTCTGTCGCCAGAAGGAGTGTGGAGTCCCTATGCTGCAGGTACCAAGCAGATGCTGTGGAGCCTTCTCTGCCTGGTGACAGCTCCTCTGGGTGAGGGTCTTGGGATCTCTCATTGTTTATAGGACCTGGGAAGGGGAAGGATAGACTCACCATGACTGTTGTTGTCCTCAGGTGTCCTGTCTGATCTGACACTTTGTGAGTCAGGACCCAGCCTGGTGAAGCCTTCACAGACCCTGTCCTTCACCTGCACTGTCACAGGGGAATCTGTCAGTAGTTACAACTGGGGTTGGATATGCCAGTCCATGGGGAAAGGTCCACAGTGGATGGGAGAAGTAAATGGTGGATCAGAGAGCACATGCTACAACTCAGCTTTCCAGGGCCTCATCTCCATCACTGCTGACAAAGCCAAGAACCAGTTCTCACTGCAGCTGAGCTCTGTGACCACTGAGGACAGGGGCGTGTATTACTGTGCAACACACACTGTGAAAGGATATCAGTGAAGAACCCTGACAAAGACCTCCCTGCAGGGACACTCGTGACCATCAGATAGTGCCCATGCCCACAAAGTTCAGAGTTCAACTTCAAGAACAAATACACAGTATGCCTAGGGATGTCCTTTCACAGTCTCCTGTGACACTTTCTACTTTATCTTAGATTCTTTCAGGGCTGATACTCAGTTACACACAAGAATCACTCTTCACCTTTAGCTACTTAGGTGTCTATGGAGCCTGTTTTACTGGGCTGAACAAACAAGTTTCCTTCAACACCCTGCCTGCTCTGCTCTGGACTCATCGATACAACTCCTCACTCTGCATCTACACATGGAAATCTATACAGTGAACACATTTACATGTAGGAAATTCACCTCTCATGAGAGGCCTTTTCCTAACCTGCAGTGATCAGGGTATCCCAGCCCTGCAGTGAGGCCCTGGGAATCTTCCCTGACATCTCTTTCATTCTCACATCCACACATATGGCAGGAGACCTGCACTGTGTTCTAAGGCAGAGAAGCATTCACAAGGAGACACATTCAGTACACCTGAGATTTTATTGCTCTAAAGCAAGAAGTTAGCTGAGCTGGCTGCTCCTGAAAGCTGCACAGAGATCCTGTGTTCCTACCTTTTCCAGCTTCTAGGAGCTGCCTGTCTTCCTTAGCAGGTTCCCCTCCTGCATCATCACAGCACATCACTGTCACCTCTGCTCTCACAAACACCTCACCTTCCCCTGGCCCTGACTCTCCCACTTTCCAACTATAAGGACACTTGGGATGACACTGAGGCTACTCAGGTAATGCAAAATCACATCTTTCCACCAACACCTTGACTTAGCCACACAGACCATGTCCCTCTTGCCAAGATCAGGTCACAGAGTGACTGGCACTGGTGATGAGCATGTAGACAATTGGGACCATGCTGCTAAGAGCACCGTGCTGCTGTGTCTGTCCTTTAGGAAAGTTCCTGAGCAGTTTCCCCTTCTGCTGCATCATCTCTTCTCTAATTTTTTTGGTGTCCTCACCTTTCATAAAACAGCATTTAACAGATGTGCGATGACACTGAAATGTATGAAGCTTTCATGTGTCTTAGTTGCTTTTCTCTCATTGCAAAGACAAAACACTTTACACCCAAAGTTTAGTGGAGAAAGATGTATCTAGTTTACAGTTTGTAGAAGTTTCATTGTATAATTATCTGGGTCCAGGGCAGGGTGGTGTGACAGACAGGACTTGCAGAGGAGAAACAGTTCATGAAGGTCACAAAAGCAACAAGGATGTTAAACAATGTCTTTCTATCATTTTGCCTTATTCAGAAGGCTTGGAGTGGGGAGCACTAATGCTCTGAATCCTTGTTCCCTGAGAGATAATGCCACTTCTGCAAAAGTCTATGACCATATGTGGCTTTGGGGTACATCTAGACATAAACTATAACAACCACCCAGTGCTTTGTAGGAAGATACTTTTAGATGTCAAGAGTGTATCCTGAAAAACCAGCAAAATTTTAAACCTGTACACAAGTAGACAAGTAACATAATCATTGGTTATTGTTAATAACTATCATGTTTGTACATAATGGGTTGTGACTTACTCTAAATGTTTGATGCTGCACTATTAAAGTCATCATAGTACAGTGACACGTGTTTGTACTAGCACAGATCACAATAGCTCTCTCTCTATGTATATATGTTTGTGTGTGTGTACACATCATGATCACACACAGTATCGAGAATTTGTACCAGTATATTACACAATTTAATTTTCATTTTTCCTCTTCCCCTACCCATCCTACAACCCACACCCCCTATATACATATACTTTGTTCCCATTTTTATTACCATATTGTTTCTTCCCCTTGTTACTATTTTCTTTTTCACAATATCTACCATATATTCATTTACAACATCAGTTTCTCATACCAGAGAAAAGATACAATATTTTACAGATCTGTGACCTATTTATTTCACTCATGAGTATGTCCTGAAGGTATGTCCATTTGAGTATAAAAAATGATAAAAACGGTATGGTACTGGCAAAATAACAGACCTGTGGACCAATGGAATAGATTAGAAGATCCAGGAATCAACTTCAGATACACTAAGCCACCTCATCTTTGATAAAATAGCCAAATATCTTCAATGGAGGAGAGATAGACTCTTTAATAAATGGTGCTGGAAAAACGGCTTTAACTTGCCAAAGACTAAAGCTAGATCTATCTCTTTCACCATGTGCTAAACTAAGATCCAAGTTAATTAGAGTCCTAAATATTAAAACAAACCATAAACCTTCTGCAAATTTAATTTGTTCTTAGGAGAATGCATAGATCTGAGACCATTTAAATGAGAAAAATAACTCAGACCTAGAGGTTAAATATTGTATGGTCTAGTATGAGAGACTCAAATTTGAAACAATTCGGAGGGTAAAAGCTTGTAAAGGAAATGGAAGCTCCCTCTAGAGAAACATGAGCAAATCTGGGGCAAGAGGGAGAAGGGAAGGGATGTAAAAGTGAAGAAGATGAGATATGTGATATTTCACAAATACTAATAACATGGACTTTTAAAAGTTGAAAAAGAATGTTACCTAACATAGATGGGAAAATAAATTTGGACAGATTCTCAGCTGAAAATGATGCACCATAACATGAAAAGCAAATGAAATGTATCCACAGCATAAAACAGAAAACAGGATTTTTCATACAACAGTATAGTATAAATGTGGAAAACTAAAAACAGTACACCAGGATGCATTACATGATAACTCTTCATGTAATGTGTTGAAAGTTTAGCATTTCTAATCATAAAATTGATTCCTAATTACAAAATGTGAGAAGATACAGGACACAGGTACAATACAAAACCACTGGGAAAGAAAACTTACAGAATTTGGAAATTGTCATCCAGCCATGTTGCAAATAATACACACATTTGAGGAAGAAAATCTTTTGATGTGTACATAAGATAGTGGATTAACATGGGGAGGAAGAAGCCAGCTACTGCCCATCATGGAAATGGGAGGATGAGCCAAAATTTAACTCAGAGGCTGCCAGAATTCCAGAGTGAAGGCCTGTGACAGCCAAAAAGTGTCACACACGGCTGAGGGAACCTCTTTGTCAGACACTGACATAGACAAATCCAGTTACAGGCAGCTTTTGAATCCATTCAAGAGTGAAGAAATTTCACTGAAGGGAATTTCACCCAGTATATGTAGGAATCTTCTGAATTGTGATGAACATTCATTTTTATCCTTGTTGATAATCCAAGGAGAAGCTATTTGAGAAGAAAACATGGTTTGAATGATTATAGAATCAATTAGGGAGCTATGGTTATAGGGTATGCATTTTTTAAAAAAAGTACACATGATGGAAGGGTGCATAGATAAACACATAAACAATAGGATTGATTAATAGATTATATTGTTTTTCTAACCCAACAAAAATACTTTGGAGACAAAATAAGTTAGAGTGATAAAATCTTTTTCTTTTTCTGAACAACCTGCTTCCCCTAAGCTGACCTAGGATGGCCTCAGAGATAACCAAAAGGCATCCCTCCAGCGTGACCGTGAGGTCCACAGAGTGATGCATCCCCGAAGCACAGGTGACACTGGGATGAGGAAAATCAACAGTGCACTTTAATGCAGGAAAGAGGCTCCGCGATCTCACTCTGCTTGTCCAGCTCTGTCCTGGAGACCTTGGGGAGGAGCTGAGTCTGGTGATGAGGAGCCGAGCAGAGACCCTGGGCTCCCTTCCAGCAGCTGTGATCTCCTCACACAGAGTCACTGTTCCCTCAGCTTTTGAGACTGAAGGGGTTATAGGTCTTTGACACACCAACCAGATCTATGGAAAGTAGCTGAGAGGTCCTTAGAACATGTTTTCTCCCTGTTGACCCATATGTTCAATTCTCTGCTGCCATTCAGAAGTCTGCAGTTGGTCCCTCTCTTCTGTGGCCTGAGATGTGTGGGAACATGATCCTGTGGGGGATGAAACAGCTTCCACACATCTGGTACCTCTCACGTTTAGATGACAACAAATTGTTTGTGAAAGTACCTTATACTATTTATTACAACTTGCTGAGTAGAACTCATTTTACAGAAAGAATTTCTTTATGCTGTATTGAATGTTTTTTATGACATAAATTCATTTCATACACTCATCAAAATTTAGGTTAGTATCACACTTGATGTTCTCACACATAAATGAAGCCAGAGTGAGGCACATCCATCACAGCTGAGCATCTCTGAGGCAGTGGTGGAAACACCAGAGTCACTGGTCACGACCGCGCGTGTCCTTCTTTGCCTGTCCTCTCTCCTCACTCTCTCCTCTCTGATTCCGAGAGAACTGAGCATGTGCCACAGCCTAATCTCACTGATCTGATTCATGATTTGTACTTTGGCAATGAAAACTCTCAGTAACAAGAGCAATGTATACAGCAAGGCTTCATAACACACACAGAGATGCACAACTATGGCACAAAGCAGAAAATTACCAGATAGCAAAGTCAGGAAGAGTGAACAAACTCCACAGTCAGAGAGCTCAGCATAGACAGACTTAGGTGTTGCATACCTGTCTGTTGCCACGGAAATGTCCCGTCTGCACACAACTCCCTGTTACAAATGAAGACCCCCCCTGTGGTGGAGGGAGTCTCTAGGACCCACAGGGATGGCTCCTGTCTATGGGGAAATGAGCCAACTGTGCCCCTGAGGCCACCACCATGATCCAGTGTCCGGAGTTACTCATAGGAAGAGCTGAGGAAAGTGAAAGCCAGAGCCCTCTGCATCCTTAGCACTGACTGGGCTAAGGACATGGTGGGTTATCCATGAACTGTCCCTGTAGAGTCACACACACACACACACACACACACACACACACGAACACTCTCTGGAACAGGTGCCTGCTCACACAGTAACTGACAGTGACTCCTCCATTGTCCCTCTCTCAGGGACATAGTCCATCCCCCTCTCTACCTCTCACATACATGACAGGTCACCTCAAGTAGGAATAGTCTCCTGTTTTCCCCAGGCACATAGTGCTCCAAAAGGAGGGGCACCATCCATCTTATTCTCCCCTCATCTTCCAGTACAGGAAGCACAGGGAGGACCCTGTCTTCTGCAGTGAGGGTCTCTCACCTTTGATGCCCCCAACCTCAGGTTTTACCCAAGGCCTTGTATCTGAGGCCCTGGTCCTAAGGAAGCCGGCACCTTCATTTGGCATCTCATCTGAGGGCCCAGGTGCTGCTCAGTGCAGCCTCTTCCCCTGTATTCTGAGCTCTGAGTCCCCACATCGTGGTCAGAACCTGGGTCGGGGATGCAAACCGCCTCTAGCTCTGCTCTTCCTGGACTGTCAAGCCAGGACCTGGGTCAGACTCCTGTGCTCATCAGGGACAGGCTTTGCCCTGTGATCCTCCTGCTGGCTGCCCCTGCCTATGAGTACTCAGTCAGGTGCTCAGGATGCAAAGGCTCCTGTCTTCCCCAGATTCAGCTTTACCTTCCTCTCAGAATACTGTGGGAGTGTCTGTGGCCATTATCCTGACCAAACCCGATCTGGTCTGATCCCGGAATCTAAACAGCGTTGGGCCTTGTAGGCACTTGGATGGGAGAATACGGTAGGAGCATTTGCAGTCACTTCTCCATTGCTTTCCATGACCATGGGAATGATTATGTCACTACTCAAAAAAACTGTATACTTGTATTAAACATTCAGTTGTCATTAAATTTATTGTACAGGAAATGGATAATTTAATACAGAAATACTACAGTGAAATTAGATAATAAAATATATTATGACATTAATAAGCCTGAAGAATCCTCACTGTCTATTTATCTAAGGAGTCAGTGGAATTTTGAAAAATCTTGTCATCTTCTCTCATTAAAGGGATGAGTTCTCAACAGCATCACTGAATGTGCTAATACTCTTGGAATTGCTCGTGGAGCAGGTATGTACTGTGAAAAGGATATGGGCCCAAATGCATAAGACTTTTCTAAAAATATATGAGCTCCTAACAAATAGGTTTATTATGCTTCTTGCTCTAGGTTCCCAGCTGCAAAACTTAGCAAATGACAAAATCAACTTTGTTACATACACACATAATTATCATAAAACTAATGGAGTTAACTATTCATCACACCTCATGCACATAATAAGAAATCACATATTCTTTGTTAGGAATGTTATAAAATATCTCCCAGAATGCTCTCCTGTGCTCTGTACAGATCTCTCACTGATATTTCCACAACAGAGCTATCTACGAAGCAGGAGGCCATGCAAATAGGGCTCCTTGTGCTGATGAAAAACAGCCCAGCCCTGAGCCTGCAGCTCTGCAGAGGAGCCCAGTCCTGGATGCTGTTCCCACTCAGTGATCAGGACTGAGCACAGACAGCTCATCATGGAGCTTGGGCCGAGCTGGCTTCTCCTTGCTGTTCTTTTAAAAGGTAGTTTGTAGAGAACAAGAAATACTGAGGATGTTCATGGAGATGGATGGGTTAAACAGTAGATGTTTGGGACAATTTGTTAAGTGGATGTCTCTGTGTTTGCAGGTGTCCAGTCTGAGGTGCAGCTGGTGGAGTCCGGGGGAGGCTTGGTGCAGCCTGGAGGGTCCCTGGGACTCTCCTGTGCAGCCTCTGGATTCACGTTCAGTAACCACTTGTTGACCTGGATCTGTCAGGTTCCAGGAAAGAGGCCAGAGTGGCTTGGGGAAATTAATGGGAATAGTGATAATATTAAGCACCCAGATTTCGTCAAGGGCCGATTTACCATCTCCAGAGACAATGCCAAGAGCACGCTGTATCTGCAAATGAGCAGCCTAAGAATCGAAGACAAGGCCATGTATTACTGTGCCAGAGTCACAGTGAGAGGAGGTTAGAGTGAGTCCAGACAAAAACCTCCCTGCTGAGGCGTTCGCGGGCAGCAGGGGGCGAGGGAGACACAGCAGGAACCAAGAGATTTAGAAATGAGAATTGTTTTCCTCGTAAGATGAGACTTCTTTTCGACATAAGGCTCACTCCTAGGTAGTCAGATAGCATATGCGTGTCCTTACCATTGATGTGTCTGGTTAGAACCGTAATTTAAATAGGAGAACACATTCTCAAATGTGCAGAAGTCAATTTAGCGTGAGCTAAAAATAATTCAGGCGTGGTCATCAGGAACAGATCCTAAGGCGTCTCTCAGAACTTGAAAAATGTTTTGATAATAATATTGAATCCTCAGTGTGAAGCAGTTTCATCTCAGACAAAAGCCTCACTTCTCCAGGGATCTGGACCAACAGGCCAAACTCGTCACAACCAGTGGAAGCTCAGTCCAAAGGTGCTGAGGAAAGAGGAGAGCGGGCAGCGTGATGAGGATGCCCAGGAGCCTTCCAGTGGCCGAGCCGGAGCAAGTGCCCTTTGGCCTTGGGGAGACTTTACCTGCCTTCTTCTTTCTGTTCATCCCCGTCAGTCATTTCTCTCCCTTTGTTTAAACAGAATGATCATGGGCTCTGTATGTTTTTCATGATGTCTTCTTCATGCAAGCTAACCTTTCTACATAACATTTTATATAACATTATGTTATTTCACATTTTGTGAGCAAATCTTGAGCGAATCTTTTCAACAAATTTATTTGATATCCCAGGACATAAAAGAAATTTGCTCATTACTGATCAGTATATTCCAATATAAAAGTGTAATCATCTTTAAAATGTCACTATGTCATTTTTCTAAATTTATAAAGGAAAATCACATTTTATTCACTATCATTTTCTATTCTTGCTCTTCCTTCTCCCTCAGTCAAAGGGAAGAAAAAATCTTTTTCCCTTCACTTATCCACAGAACATTTGATTCTATGTAGTTAGGACATTATGTTCACAAAATAAGATAAAATTAAAAATTAATAGAATATGATGAGATAGCATATTGATGCCAGGGAAGTTCTAAGGCAGCAAAAGTGAGCCAAAGCTTCTAAAATCATCTGCCTCTCAGGGCCCCTGTGCACCTGCTCCAGGAGCTGACCCAGAGCACAGTGCATCCTGCTCAGCCTCTGGGGTTTGGAGCATGTGGCAGGGAGGTTTGTGTCTGGGATCACACTGACATCTCCTCACTGTGTTTCTTGCATAGCCATTCATTTCTTTGTCCTGTCTTCAGGCTGTTCAGTGTTAATGACACTTGGCTCTTGGATGTGTCCCTGCTGATGCTCACTTGAGATTTTAAGGCTGTGTTGTAATCCATGCTTCCATCAGCCCATGTAACACTGATTCACTCCAGCCCATTTCCTGTGGCCTTATGAAAGCAGCTGACAGTACAGTCACCTAAAGAGACTCCAGAGCCTGTGCAGGTGAGGGGTAGGGTCTATGAGGGTTTCACCAGATCAGGTCCAGACTCCTGCAACTGTACCTAGGACAGGACACCTGAGTACAAATGTCAGTCAAACACACCAGAAACCCTGTGTTTTGATTCCTGTCCTGAAACTCTGATAAACTCACAGTAGGTCACTGGCACCAGGCAGAAGAAGAGCAACAGGTCTTCCATGCTCTGATGAAGGCTCCTGTGAGAAGATAGTGAGGCTGCTCAGCTGGTGCTGGGCTTTCATCCTGATTCAGGGGTCTGCTCTGCATGGAGGCCGGCCCTGAGGTTGTGGATTGGCCTGTACTCTGGAATGACTTTACTATCTGCTTAGACAGTGTGGGGACCAAAACTCTCAGGGACTCTTTCATATATAATGACTGTCCATCCTACCTTCAGGGAAAGAGGAGTCTTGCAGATCATGGAGACAGGGCCTGAGGGAATTTTTAACCCTACAGTGGCTAATTTCGTGAAGGAGAAAGAGAGCGAGGCCTGAGAACTTCAGTGCATTTGCTCTCCTGGCTCTCCCACTGCAGGATCTAGAATGGGCAGGGCATGAAGCATGAGACTCTTGATAGGGATAGAAAAGGTCAGGCCAGGAGGAGGCCTGTGTTTCTGATGCAACAGATTCACTCAAAAATCCTGAGGAAGTTAAGGGCAACGGGACACTTACTCCCTGCTGGTGGGAAACCAAATGGCTCCTTTACCATAGAAGACACTTGGGGACTTTCTCATGCAGGTGAAAATAGTGATGGAGGGAAGCACCTGAGGGCCTCACACAACTGTGCTGAAGACCGTGTTCTCATGAACCACATGAGGAGGCTTCCCTCACCTCATCCCCTGCAGCGCTCCCCACTGGATGAAGAATGACTGTAGGCAGAACTGGACTTTTGGAGAAAGCTGGAAAAGATGCATCAGGACCAGCAGCATCAGAAACAGCCCCCTGTACTGCGGAAATCACACAGATTTCTCAGGAAGGAGC
>PVIC010031959.1:0-20991 GCA_004025085.1 Thryonomys swinderianus | reverse complement strand
GCTCAACATCTCTGGTCATTCGAGAGATGCAAATGAAAACAACATTGAGATTCCACCTCACTCCACAAAGAATGGCTGCGATCACAAAGTCAACCAACGATAAATGCTGGCGTGGCTGTGGGGAGAAAGGAACCCTTCTGCACTGTTGGTGGGATTGCAGACTTGTGCAACCATTGTGGAGATCTGTGTGGAGATTTCTAGGAAAACTTTTTCTCCTTTTGTTTGTGGTCAGACTCCCATCTCATTCTTGCCTTCCCTAGTTTCCTCATTTCTTTTATACAAACGTTTTCTCTTTTGAAATATTCTTCCCTTTCTACTATGTCAATATCTATATAATCTCAGGCCCTAACACACCCATTCTTGCCCTTCTGAGGTCTTCAGGGCTCTTCAAATCCACATTGCATGATGATTCTGACACTACCACCTGGATTTGTAGTTACCCTGGATTGACAGAGACTTTGATCAGGGTCAACTCGTTGAGTAATTTATACAGTCACATAAGATCTACACTAGAAGGATCATGTGCTATGTCTAATATTATTCTCTGGCCATCACAGAACTTGCAATCTTCCTGCCTCAGGCTCCCAGGTAGCTGGGATTACAGGTGTGTTCCCCTAGATCTAGCTCAGTAACTTTCTCTAAAAATGACCCTCAATTTCACTTTTTACTGGGCCTTACAAATTATGTACCTGATTCTGACCTCAAACCTGATGTTAGTAAAGAATAAGAGCTGGATATCATGGCTGAAGCACTGATTAATTGCTGACCAATCAACAAAGGTCCTATTGAAACCGGGATGAAAAGTCTCTCTTCCCTAAGACCTGAAACACCAAAGAGAAGGTGCAGTGAATGGAATGTGAAAAGGAGGCACAGGAAGAGGACCTCTTGACAGAAGAGGAAGGAAGCTTTCAGGAAAGAAATTATGTCATCCCGTGACTTCTCTCCACTGCTGATCTATCGGTATGTTGGTACATCCCAGAGAAAAGTCCCTGGCAGGCAACTCACAAGCTCAGTGCCATTGCCAATACTGGTCAGCCTCTCCCAGTAGAAAAGACGTTGGAGAGTTTATCTGAAAAGTACATGGCAAAAACACCAGAATGAATGTTCACTACTGAAGGAATTGCCCAAGACAGTGACCACATAATCGGGATTCTCAGAAAAAGCTTCATGTAAGGAAGGGCACTGTAGCTCATCTTGAACAATTTGCACAGGCATGAAGAAGGTGCTGGAGGGCAGAAAAGACATGAGATACAGCATGGAAATGAAAAAAAAATCTGAAATGGGTTGGCTGGAGTCTAGGGTTTCTGGGAAAGAAAGAAATTTAAGTTTAGATAGGTATAGAATCAATTCATGTTTGGCTATTTTTAATTGGCACATAATACTGTACTATGGTTGGCTAATTTTTTTAATTTGTTAGTTTTCAAAGTTTTTAGTAGTACGTATTAGTTATACAGAATAACAGGTTTGTTCTGATATGCATGTAGGTGCATACAGCACACTTTGCTCATGTTCAGTGTTTTAAATTCGTCCTTGGAGAGGCCTCCCGCATCTGCGTGGATAGGTTCCCCTGACCACCGCTCACCTCCCTGTTCTGGATTCTATTAGGGCTGGTTGCTCCATGAGATTGTTTTGAAACTTTATTTTTTATGGTTGGCTTATTTTAAAAGTCAGTTTTTAATGTTTGGATTAAATCATAAGGACAACTAGAAAGCAATGAAGTCTTGTAAATCTGAAGCCATAGGAGCAAATGTTTAGTAATTTTGTGCCTTTGTTCATAATTTTCTTTCTGGCTGGGATATCTTCCTCCATTCTTGAATAATTCTGGGAAATATAAATAAACAGATACCCATATTAAAAAGTGATGGGCCAGGGCTGGAGATTTAGCTCAGTGGTTCTGGCACCTGCCTAGCAAGTGCAAGGTCCTTGGTTCAATTCCTGGTAACCACAGACCATAATACTGGGCTTGGTGACTCAGGTCCATAATCCCAGGAATCATACCACATACCACAATGCCCAGCCTGGTGGCCTAGGCCCCTAATCCCAGCATTTGGAGGGCAGAGGCAGGAGGATTGCTGTGAGTTCAAGGCTCACCTGGAGTACATAGTGAGCTCAGGCCCAGCCTGAACTACAAAGTGGACTCTGTCTAAAAACAAAACAAAAAAAAAGTGACAGACCAAATGACTAGATACCATGCAGAGAGGCAGTGATTCAAGAAACAGATGACTATAACTGGAAACATGAACAAGTTACTTAAATGCTTGTTCTTCTTTTATACAATGTTCATTAGTATTATTAAAAAAACCCCTACTGATATTTGGATCATTTAAAACTGAAAACTGTGACAGCTACTTAATAAATTACTATAAGCTAATAAAATATAAAAAAACCAATAGAACAATCTGAAATTTACGCCATTTTTATAAAGATGGTTTTATTATTATTTGTTGATGTTCTCGGGAGCTTAAAAACATTATCAGCCTATCAAATTTGATTCTTACCTCATAATAATATAGTGCCAGAATTATCTATCATCAGTGTGCCATGTTTAAAGTAAAGTCATTTTTTAAAAAGAGATTAAATGGTCCTTTTCAAGCTATTGTTGTTGCAGGAAATTTAAAGGCTTGATTTACTTGTCATTTCAAAAACCCTTAACATGCAAAAATAAAAACTCTCAGCTATAGAAGCCATAAGTAATGAGGTCTAAATTTGGGATAATGAAGTAGAATTTCCAAAGTCACAAAAGCAGAATTTTAAGCTACCATTTTTGATAATGACTTGAAAATACATTTCCAATCTGACACGAAGGGTGCTGATACTTTTAGCTATTCAATATGATGTCTGTTATCTAATATGGTTCACCTTTCTTGAAATGCTGTTGTCCTGTAATTATTAGCATAATCACAAAGGAAAATTGGGTCAGTTTTAAGACCAGTTTTTGCCATGTATATCACATTTATAGGCTTTTGATGTTATGGCCTGGTAACACAAGTAATAAAATACTTTCTCTACATATACTTTATAGGAAAGGGGAAATAGAACTACTTAACAGTATATGTATTTTAACAGTAGTAGGAACACTCCTACTGAATTTTTCCAATATTCACTTGTTTTCCCTTGAATACAATAATTTTGGAAATGTGCTAACTTCAACTGATCAAGATGAGTTATCTGTTCACAGCACCTTATAGTGGAAATTGAATCACAAGTGAATCAAATTGATAAAGAATTCACCACAAGGCATGAGTTCTGAAATTTAGTTATCTGAATGGATTACGATGTTTTGTCTGGTACAGAAACCCCCCTAGTCTGCATCCTAAAGGTATTAACCAGAGTCTTCAGAAATCCCAGAAAAACAAGGCAAGAGTTGGCAGGGCTTAGGACTGGGCATGACACACTACAATAAGGAATATGTCTACTGCTGGCAGTGGGTAACATACAAGAGTGTCACCAGTGAAGTCCATGAACACGCAGTGCTGTCGCCGACATGACCTTCAGGTCCGTGCGCGTGTGCTCACACATCTACTCCTCGGTAATACAAGACAATATGTAAATGACAGACTAATAGTCTACAGACCACAAACTCCATAATAATGTGATTCTGGAGAATGGAATTTTAATGCAACCATGTCCAGGGAATGTATCACAGATAAGCAAGAATCCGAACCATAACTCAGAGGGTGAACCGGACTGGTAACAACCTAATGATGAGAGGGCAGAGTTACTGGGAAGGAGGAGAAGGGCAGTTCTGCAGCGACTAGAATTATGAGGACTGTGATCAGGTCAGGCAGAGGGGCTGAGGCCAGAACGCGCGGCCGCCGAACAGCAGCAGGTGAGCATGTAAAGACATTATGGTGAGGGCAGCAGGGAATCACCGGAGGTTTCAGAGCGGAGGAATGGCACGATCATAGTGGCATTTTAGATATATTAACTTCACACCACTGCATCCAACATCCTCTTCAAGAAGAGAACTGGAAAACTAAGTTGAGCAATCCAAAAAAAAGCTTCATCTAGCACCTTTGATTAAATTTCCTGTCACGAAAACATGCAAAACATTCCGAATTTAACTCCACGTACCATTTTAAGTATAAAACAATACTTCTACTGCGTACAAGTAGAATAATGCCAAATTTACTCTTTGTAAAACTGTCCTAGAGAATTATTAAACAAATCTGATGGTCTCATTTGACCGCATATATAAGCTGGATATGGGTAAGGAGGGAGTAGTTTTGATTTAGAAAAAAGGAAACATTTAGAATGCTTTGCTAAATTCTTGAATTTCTGTTCTGAAGGATAAGCAGGGACTTAGAGAGCATGAGAGGAAACTAGGATCACTTCAGAAATAGAACTTCACTGATGGTTCTCAGAGGGGGCAAGAATTATCAGTTGAATATTATGGTGTCTCATTTTGTGAGTCTAAATTTTCAATGTCTTTTTCTATTTGTACATTATATCTATTTACAATTGTCTATAGGAAGTGAGTTTTCAGATACTACCTCCATTTCTAGGCAAGAAAGTACAGAGAGATTATACTCATCTCTTCAATAATCAAAGGTCACAGTAAACCCTTATATTAAAAATGCATTTGGCCTTTCAATATTTTAAAAAACATTTTAGAGATGCTACTCATTTAGGTACTGAGCCAGACGCCTCAGGTTGAATTGCCAATTGTGGACATCAATACACTGAGGTAGAGAGAAAGATGTTACTCTTCACACATGGTATCGGCACATAGCGAGTGAAATAGAGAAATGAGAGATTATCTAGATGCAATTTACACTTGTGTACACAGTTAATCAGAATAATCCAAGCCTCTAATCTTCTTTTCCTAACTTCAAATAATGGATGCTAAGATTTGAATTATCAGAATCATTGGCACAGCTGTTCAATTCATGTTGCATATGAAGGTGTAAAATCAGGCTCAGTTTATTCATCTGTAAAATGAGGATATTACATTTATATCAACCAATCTTGGAGTGATTACAACAATACATTTACTTATAATAATTCAAGTACCTTAGTAGAAGTTAGCCAGTTTTCTTTAGGATAAAAATAACTAAAGAATTTGTTAAGAACAATGTATTTAATCAATAAGGCCTCAGACTTCTGTACTTTGTAAAGACAGAATACTGAAGTTAAGCAATAATAACTTACTTTGTCATTGAATAAAATGAACTGAAGAATCAAAAGGGTTTTTGCCATGTTCTGGGCATTACAAGCAAAGCTAACATATTAGTAGTGCACTACTGTATGCTTATGCTAAGGAATGACATCTTAGCAGTCTGGAAATCTCTTTCAACTTTACAACTAAATGTAAGATGAGTAAGGGTGTGTGTTCAGACAGAACAGGAAATTATACAAGGGAGAAGCAGCTATGAACACATCTGTATCATACTTTTGCATCAAAATGGTGCAACATACAATTTGGACATACAAGAGGGAAAACCTGCTCTATAATTGTGTCTTACTTCAAAATAAAAGACAGCCTTTGTACCTTTCCTCAGTAGATTTTTTTTTCCCAATCAACATTAATCTCTCCCCTCTCAGAAATTATCACAATTGAGGAAAATTTGCCTTTGATTGGGTGCCATGTGTTAGCTGTAAATCATTTGCGAAGATCATTTCTTGGTGGGTGGCTGGAGATGCTATTACCAAGTGTTAATGCACTTGCAGCAAAGTGTTGCTGGGGGTAGGAGGTGTGAGACATTGATCGGGATCTTAAGAGAGGAGCTATTTATTTTTGCTATTGTAAGAGGAAAGTCTATAATAAAACAATGATTCTGCTTCTCTGTCAAAAATATTTTATGACATAAAAGCTCTCTTCAGTAAACAAAGAACATATTGTTATTGGGAGATGTAAAAATTACAATAGGATACATTTCCCTGTAGGGGCACAAAAGCCTTTAGTTCTATTGGAATTTGCATTTAAACAAGGGGGTATGTTTTACAGGGAGGAACTAGGCTAGGCTTTGCAACTCCCTAAAACACACTCTCTCTGACCCTGTAAAATGAGTCTACAGTGTACACCCTGTGCCAGTGAAGGACACACATGCACCCCCAGCTCGGAAAGAAACTGGCTTCTGGGGGACCAGCGCTTCGTGTGGCATAGTTCCAAGCAAGCACATGGCTCCAACGAAGCAGATTCTGAGGAATACAGAAACTTTATGTGCTGTTTGATAGGAAAATGTGTGCAGCTTCCAAACTGTGAGCATCTAGATTTGCTCTACAAGCAAATATAATCAGTTCGTAAAAGCTTTTGGAATATCAGATACCTAATCAAGCTGTTTACATTATAGGAATGTGTTAAGTTTAATTCTCTGTTTTATCGGGAAGGTGGCTCATTATGAAGGCTAATTTCAATAAACTGTAAGTAATTTAAAAATAAACAGTAATCCCTGAAGGACGGTTACAGTAGCAATTCTCTATTCACTTTCTTGTATTTTACTTATATGAGCGAAACAAAATCACTTACTCTTCACTATTTTCCTCATACACATTCGTGGCATGAGACCAAGCAGAGACAAAAAGATGATCATAGAAATCAAACCAAATTTCCAACTGCTAATAATATTCCTCCCTCTTTCTCTTTGTTTTCTGATATATTACCAATGCTCTGCCTCCTTTTAGATAAAATGTTTCTCTAATATTGGGGCAAAAAGCCCATTTAGTATTTCTGATTCACAAAAGGGATCCGTCTACTCACAAAAGACAAAAGTAACTCATAATCCATTTGTTACTGCAAAGAAGTCGGAATGCTCAACGTGAGGCATGATCAAAACCTATGGGGGATATTTACAAAGTACTGCAGGAAAAGACGGGTGACCCCTAACCCACTTTAAAACAATGCCCCTCCCTTGGAAAGCTGTCACCCTCGCACTTTGGGAAGCAGTTCTCTTGTAAATGTCCTTAGCTGTTGCTGTTGTGACTGCATCAATAGCCGACATGGACTTGAAACATTTACTTTCACTGTCCTTTTGCCTTCAGGGAAGAGCCAGAAAGTACTCTGTGCTAGATTCAACAGACAAGAAGGATGAGAGGACACTGGACTGAGTGGTGTCAATGTTTTTACAATCTTGCCTTTCCGTCAGATGGCACGCTGCAGCGGCAGTCACCGTATTTTTGATCACACCTCATGAAGATACCCATGAAAGACGACTTCTAGAACTGCTTCAGAAAATGCAGGGAAGATGGGAAAAGTGTGACTGAAGTGAGGCGAGTATTTTGAGGGAGGTTAATTTTCACCTGCTATAAGGAATGTCTTAATTTAAATATTCATCATACATTTTGATCACTCTTCTTATTTGTATAGCCAGTACTACAAAATGGGACGTTAAAAAGTGAGATTAGAAACCTGAGAGATGAAGCTAATGTATTTTGGCTTAATAAATACCCACCTTGTAATCTTGTTCACTTTCTGCAGTGCTGGGGATACTGGCAAGGGCTCTACCACCGAGCGACATGCCCAGCCCTCATCTTGTAAACTTTTCACAGTAATATTTTCCCTGATCCTTACCCATTTCATATGCCAGTCTACAGAAATAACCATGTAAGATTTTTATTCCACTTTATCAAAAAGTTCAGTGACTCCCCCACTGCCTTACACTCTCACACCATAATTATAAGAACAGTAAATGTTAATAATTTCTGTGCTCTTTCTACATGGCACATTGCTTTAAGTACTTGCATATGTTAACTGACACCCCAATGTGAAGCAGCTACTCTTAACCTGCAAGATATGGAAACCCAGCACTCTGGACGCTGAGACAAGAGGATCACTCCGAGTTCGAAGCCAACATGGGGCACACAGTGAGCTCAAGGCCAGTCTGAACTATACAGTGAGACACTGTCAAAGAAAAAAAAATGACAATTGTGCCACAGAGAGGGTATGCAATTCAAAGGTCACAGATTTAAAGAAAAGCAAAAGTAAAATAGAACATAGATCTTCCTCTTCCAAGGTTTCCCTCAGTTGGTACAGCTCAAATTCCTTAGGCAGGTGAACTGTTTTATCATCATTATTTCATCCTGATGAAAATGTCTACCTATCTGAAGATTTCATGCATGTTTACACAAGAGAATATGGGCTCAGAGAAGACAAGCAACTTCTGAAACTTCTGGGTGCAGGGAATTTGCTGTAAAGCCTTGTCCTGTGCCCATGATCCAAGATGTCTCTGCAGGCCACTCCGCTTCCTGCTCTCAATCTGTTCTTCACTTTCCATAAAATCTACCAAGGCTTTACTGAGCTGCTTCTGAAGCAGAATTCAATGGATGGGGGGAGCGTGGGGTGGGGGGTCCTCACAACTGATTTGCTCATTATGCTTTCCAATTTCATTTCCAGTTGGACACTTTCTCTTTTCTGTCTGCATTACTGCTGCTTTTCCACACACACATTCAAAATCTTCATCTCTTTAATATGGAAACACACATTTTTATGGTGAAGAGGAATAGATCTTGATATTTTCTCTATAACCCAAGTTCTTATATAATTAAGGAAAAGACCTCAAGAAACCCTCTGGTGCAATTATACTTGGCTATTGTTCAACATTAAGGTCTGTGTAGATTCACTGAGCCTGTGGTAACAATGGCTTAAAATAATGACTAGAATTCACTATCCTACAGTTCTAGAGGCCCAGGTCTGAAAGATGGACTTTTGAGACTAAAATGAAGCTGCTGGGCAAGCCTGGGCTCTCCCTGAAGGCTGCGGGAGGCTTACCTCCGGGTCTGTCCAGCACGCTCGAGCCAGCCTGCAGTCCACGGTTTGCAGCCTTGCCGCCAGCCTCTCACGTGGCTTCGCTTGTATCATCCTGACATCTTCCCTTTGCTCAGGACCCTGACCCTTACGCTGGGGACACTGGGATGATGTGCGATAATTGGCCCATCTCCAGAGCCTTGAGCTAACCCCACCTGCAAGGTCCCTTTGACTATGTAAAGTAACATTCACAGGTCCCATGTTTACGGTACGGATACACGTGGGGGAAGAGGCATTATGGAACCTGCTACATGGGCCTACAGGGATGTAGCATTCCACTGGCTTTCATCACAAGACATACAGTACTTCTTTAGGTCTGTTCAAAACTCTGTGAGAGTCAGAAGCGCGGGAGGCAAAGAGCACTGTGAACCCTGTCCTTTGTGGCACAAGCAGTACGGCGTCCAGAGGCGGGAGGTGTGCCATTCACCCACCCCTGTAGGCCCGTCTGAGATGAGGTGCAAACTGCAGCTCGCCAGTGTTACTTCAGGGGCCAGAACTAGAGCTCCATGGCACCCCACTTGCACAGCATGCACCAGGACAGTGCCCCCCACCACTCACACAATTATAGGAGAACGTTTTATAAAGGAAGGGACAAGAAGAGAAGTGAAAATAGGAAAAATGCAAACGAAGCTTCTGTACATATGTAGGGGAGGGGACTTGAGGGGGGAACAGGGTAAAATAAAATAAAATTTATTACAACAACGGACTCTCTCAAGTACTGAAGAATTCAGGGTGTTGGTGCTGTGCGACAAGAAGCCCTTCCAAAGAGACACTTCAAAGGCTTTCGAAGTGAAGGCCCTCCCTGGAGAAGGAGGACCGGAAAGAAGGGAGCACTACCTTGTGGGATGCAGCTCGCTCAGTACATCTCACGGGGCCCCAGCACCCACGCACCCACACTGAGCGCCCTGCCCGGCTGTCTTCCTTTCCCTTCCTTTCAAAATCTCAACTACTTTTGACTTCTTACACTCTGCAACTACTACCAAAACTCAGGGATTTTCCAAAATTGTTACCACGGCGAGGGTAATTATCTCATCAAGGAAAGGAGGTGGTTCGCAGAAAGAATGAAGAACCTCTTAGAAAACTGAGACTTAGCCTCTGTGTCTTTTCAACAACATCCAATTAAATCCTTTCACTTCCATATAGAAAACGACAGGAACACAGTAAGTGGGAAATTTAGCCCAAGGATGTGAATGAATCAGCAGGACCTGTGATATTATGCTGGGTGTGTGAGGTAGGTGGGGAGACAAATCCCAAGTCCTGAAGCAGGAAACTAATGATACATGATTACTACATAGTTGTTTCAAGAGATAGTGTGCTGTCATCGCCAGGTAAATGACCTTCAGAAAAGTGGTCAATGATTTTCTCCAAACTGATGAAAAGCAAACATAGAAAAACGAAACAGGGAAAGGGCCTGGTAAAATATAAAACCTACGAAATATTTCTCAGTGACAGGTTTAAAAAACTAAAATGTTATAAGGATAGAGAGACAAGGGAAGATTCTCAACCCTTCCTTTTTCTTTACTGTCCTCTGTACAAGTTAAAAACAAGGTGGAATCGTGCTTAAGTGACATCAGTCACAGTTAAATACTGCATGGTTTCTCTTATCAGAAAAAGCTAAAATGTAAATAAATAAAAGCATAAATTCAAGGACAGATAGTAGGAAATAAGTAGGCAAGCTTTTGGAAATGGTGAAAAGGATGTCAGGAGAGGAAGTAAGCATACTGAAAACAATCTGTGTTGTACATATGTCGCAATGGCCCAAACGAATGGCACTATTCTGTATTATCAACATACGAGGTAGAGAACAGGAACTGAAATGTGTCATGTACATATAACAATTCACTACAGTGAATGGAATCATTATGTATTGTAAACGTGTACTGGTCAAAGTCAAAAAAGAAAAAAAAAACTTAAACATACACGAATACAAATTTAACACACAGAATCATCTGGTAGTAAAACATCAGTCAAATTTTGTCTATAATTCTATAATTCAAACTAAGAAAAGATCTATTGCTGATTTACAGATGTGCCAATATTAAGAAAGACCTGAAAAATAGTGGCCACCAGTGCCAGGGACGTGGGAACGATGAATTCAACCAGAGGAACCAAACAGAGCAGATGAATCACTTCTGGTTCTTAATTAGCATAGTAGGGTAACTACTGGGTGAAACAATCTGTAATGTTTTTGAAACATATACATAGAATACATAGAACAGTCTAAGATTCCCAATATATCAAAATTATTCATGGTTGATGAGCATAATGCTTTTATACTGATTTGATTATTACAAAATGCGTATGTGCATTAAAAAACCATAAAGTAACCAGAAAGATGTATGAATATTGTCCCTGAATAAAAATTATATTAAATTTTTATTAAATTATATTAAATTAAATTAAAATATAATGGCTGGGGCTAGGGTGTAGCTCAGGGCTAGAGGCCTTGCTGAGCATGCATGAGGCCCTAGGTTCTACATGCAAACTGCAAAATTAAAACACCTGAAAGAGTATTCTCCCATCCTGATTTACATGAACTGAATCATAAACATCCTTTGTGATCATCCTGAATATAATCAAATTCTAAAAATTTAAAATGATATTTCTCAACTTACAGGATATAAATCTTACCCACAGAAGAATCTTACTCATATCCCGCACATAAATACTACAAAGATTCTTTATTAGAAAAATAATCAGAGGAAAATACTGCAAATAGGAGCATAAATTTTAAATGCTGTTAGTGATGACATCAAGAATAAAAGTCAAATAAAAGTAGCACATTAATCAACCTTTCTGATAATCCTCTTCACTTTCCCATTCCCCACTCCAAGATTTAAAAACAAAATGAGCTTATCTTCTGTAACACAATGTCAGGCATTTCAGATATACTAAAAGGCAAATACATTATGAGACTATTTGAAGTCTGTGCCATGCTTATACCACACTGCTCATCAAGCAGAGGAAAAACCTTTTTGTCAACTCATTCAAATTTATTAAAATAAACTTTTATACTAAATAGATGCTTACTTTAAAAAGAAAAATGTTTTCAGAAATACTTTGGGCATGTAGTTTAAACTGACAGACACTGTCTATCTTAGAAATACCACACAGCTGAGAGAGGAAAACAGCGAACAGAGACCCTATCCCAGACCTCCAACCCGGAAAGGGACATCAGGCGGCTCAGCCTCAGGTCCACATACAACCTCATTCTGAATCCAAAGAAATTCCATGATATGGTTTGTTTGCATATAGAATTTTTTTTTTCAGGCAAAGCAAGACTGAAAAGCAGACAGCCAAGCAGGGAGAGACAGATACAGAAAGAAATGTAAGAGATGGGAGAGGGAGAGAAACTCACGCAGATTTACAGAAAATCATTCTTGCTCATCTGTTCCTGTTAACATGCTCTGCTTGCCAGTTCACAGCACACCCTGAAATATATCACCCCAAATTACAGACTATTAAGCAAACAGATAAAAAACTAATGATTTGCATGGTAAGAAAACAATAAACCCTTCTGACAACAGAAACTGAGGACTTCATTAAGCTAACTTGTAGGAAAAGTTCTATCTCTTCAATCTCTAGGTTACTGCAGATTCTGTAAACCCCATGCCCCATTACCCCCATAGGGAGATGTTCACATATAATAGCATTTCATTCATGATTGAGTTGACACCAAATGGTTGCCTCTTTGCAATATATACAAAGAATTTTTGATTTAGTGGGTTTGTGTTTTGTTTTGTTACTGAACCATTGAAAATAATCAAGTATCTAATGTAGTGAGGACATAAAGTGAAAGAAATGTCTCACTTAAAACATTTATTAATTATACTGTAGCATGATGTTTTCAATTTGTTTTAACACACTTCAATGTAGATTTTGTGTGTTATGCCAATGCATTAGCAGTCAGTTGCTAAAATCAGAAATTCATATGGGGGACGAGGTCAGAATTGAATCAGTAAGGCCAGACTCTTGAGACAGTTGCTACAAGCATTTTAACTACTTTCCTCACCATCAACAATAGAGGCCTGTTAATGAGCTAAATGAATGTAGAAATAAGTTTCTAACTTAGGAGATTAGTGTTATTTAAAATATATGCTTCATTTAAAATAGTATAGAGACAGTCTTCATCTTCACAAGGATGGGGTCTTTTTTCATTGCTGAGACAAAATACCTGACACCCAAAGTTAAAAAAGGAAAGGGTTATTTTGGTTCACAGTCTGTGAAGGTTTCAGTCCATCATCAGCTGGCTCCGTGGCAAGGTAGCATCAGAAAGGAGAAACCGTCCACGACAAGCAGACAGGCAAGATCGCACTAGCTCTCTTTCTGCTCCTTGTGTTTTATGCCAGGTACCTGGCCTAGGACAAGTAGATCACTCATACCCTAATCCTAGCCAGAACAATGCCAAATCAATCACTGGACTGGTTAGTAATCACCCACCCTCGATCACACTCTAGATAGAGCCACCTTTGAAAAGTGCACCCCTGCCAGGGGATGCATGAGGCCTTGGGAAACGTTGAGACAAAAGCCGTGACTGATGACATAAAAACTGAGTCAACTATGAGGGCTGTACTTCTGGGAATGGTGTCTAAGACTTAATATTAAACCATTCTTTCCACATTTCAATCTGAAGATACTAGTTGCTTGACATTTTCTCTCAGCTAGAGCCCACCATCTAGACTCCAGAATATTCTAATATTTGCTTTGTGTGAACCTTTTAGTGCATGATAATACCTGCTAATGATATAGAATAATTAATCCTTGCTATCATACTATGTTTATTTACCAAAAGTAACTTAATAATGCACTTGCATAATAATATGAATAATTCACAATATTGAGCAAATGGCAAACCTTAAAATAAGCTATGTTAACATAAGTAATCTAAAACCAATTTTCTCCTGTAACAAACATCTTCTTCTATTCAACAATCCATTAATTTTGTTTTTGGAATCTAATAGGAAGTTTCTCTTTTTATTTCCTTATGACTATATTTATCCAATGTGATTTAATAACCAGACCTTCAAAGATTTTGCTCAATTTTGTGTACTACTTTTACTACATGAATAATTTCACCATTTTGCTTTATGCTTCATCTTCAGATACCTACTCATATAATTATTTTTTTACAGTCCAAACAATAACCAAGCCACGTAACTGAGCTAAGACATGAAAAGGCTGGTATTTAACTGTCTTATGAGGACTGTATATGTAAGTACATCTGACTTATAGTCTGTGTAGGGGGGGTGTATGCATGAGAAAGGTATCGTTACATTGTGCAATAAATTGGTGTATGAAGATTCGAAACTGAGGGGTTCAGATAGGAGACTGCTGTGAGACCATTTCCTCCCAGTTCCTGGGGATGTATCTAGGCTGTCAAAGTAGCCTCCTCACTGACTTTTCTTTTTCTATGCTGCAGATTAAAACTGGAGGCTTCTGCATGCTGAGCATGTGCCCTACTACTGATCTACAAAACCCTAGCCCTCTCTTTGACATTTTTATCTTAACTCTTTGACAAGTTCCCAGCTGCTTTCTACCCAAGATTCACATTCCGTATTATCTCTTATCTGGATATCTGTGAAAACAGACATCCAGAGAAGCAATATGAAACTTTTTAGCACTGATAAGATGCCCAAAAAGTTGAAGATTTGGGATTTTTTAGATTCACGTTTCTCAAATGATAAAGACTATGCTAATTCCCCAAATCTGAAAAGATGCAGAATCTAAAATGTTTCTGTTCTCAAGAACTTTGAATAAGGGTTACTCAGCCTGTATCATGTTTCCAGAGCAAACACATTTTAATCTAAAATCATCCCCCAGACATGTACTAATGTTAAATCCAGCACAGTGTAGCATAACTTCAGTGTAAATACATATTTTACTAATAAACTGGAAGATGGAATTCAGTGTACACCAATGACATTGTCTTGGACAAATCACTTAACCCATCTCTCCTTTTACAAAACAAGGAAAAAGTAGGTCAGCATGCAGCAATTTTAAGAGGATTAGAAATATTAAATATGATGAACATACTACATTATCAGATACCTACTAGGACACAATGGTGGCTTAGGAACATGAAGAATTTTGGGGAGCCAGACATGGTGTTGCATTCCTGTAAGTAATCCCAGCATTCCAGGAGGCTGAGGCAGAAGGATAAGATTGAGGAACCATCTGGGAAGCTCAGTGAATTAGTAAGATCTTGTCTTGAAATAAATTTAAAATGTTTTAGAAGAAAAGTAGCTCAGTATGAAGGTGTGTGGGTTTGATCACCAGTACCACTCCCTTCAAGATTATAGGGAACATATTTAGCACTTTTTGGGGAAAAAAAGAAGTTGTGAAAAGCAATTTGGTCCAAAATCAATGTATATTTAAATAGTAATGGCTCTGTTATAGTTTTGTGTTTTTAACTTCCTTTTCATTTAAAAAAACTATTTTTAAACTTGTTTTCTACTATTCAATATTTTAATGGAAAACCTTGGATAATAAAAATTTAACACAGATTTCATACGTAGGGAGCACACAGAATTTATTACTTTATATCAAGAAACAATATAGGGATGTTTCAAAATTATACAAAAACATCAGCCTGAAAAACAGCAGAAGTCACACATATAATCCGACTTCATGGGCACACATTCTCAGACGTACATGTTATATGTGTTGCTACAAAATGTGTTTCAATATGTAAGAAATATTGCAAGAAAATATTATGTAGTACATATTTGTTTAGACTACACCCCACAATTTCAGCAATCTGAAGTTTGCACATTTCATTTTTTCCCAGTAGTCCCTATTTAAAATAGTGAACTTTTCTGAAGTGAAAAGCTGTGATATGCTGTCCAGATCCCCCCCACCCCTCAAAAATGAAGGACTTGTTTCCCCAGCACCGAGGAGAGCTATTGGTAGACAGCCTTCAGCTGTTCACCCGTTCTAATCTGGCCACTGTGTTATACTCAAATACCTTAGAACTGAAAATTTATAAACAGAATTTATTGCTCACAGCTCTAGAGACAGAAAATTCCAAGATCAAGATACCAGTAGATTAAGTGTCTAGTAAGAGTATTCCTCTATGATGACATCTTCTGTGATGGGAAGGGAAGGCAGCTGTCTAGAGCCTATTTTATGCAGGCACTTATCCAACTTGTGAGGGCTCTGTCATGAGAGAATCATTTCCCAAAAACTTTAGCTTCTAATATCAGATTGATGAGTACATTTCAAGTGAGGAATCTGGAAGGGCATGAACACTCAGACTATAGTGAACTGCCATGGCCAAAGAGATTCATCTTCCTAAAATTTAGTTCCTTTCTTGAGAACCCTGTGGTGGTTAATCTTGGATTTCAACTTGACCATCTTCAGAGATGTCTAGGGGATGAGTCATGAACTTTTTCAGGTGTGTACGGATGCATCATGGAGGTAGGACCTTGGAGACTGTATGTGGTCACTGGCCCCTTCCCTTCTGGTGATCTTCTCCTGCCTTCTCTGCTTCTGTGCCGTGAAGGAGATGGCTTTTCTCTGCTGTGTTGGCCTTACAGACAGCAGTCCATGGACTAAACCCATTGAAACTGTGACACAGAATATTTCCTCCTCAAAATTCTTTTTCTAAGGTACAGGTCACAGCAACAAAAAGCTGACTGATGAAGAACCTTTATCTAAGGTTTGTCTTGATATGAGGTTCTACAGGTCCAGACTCCTCTCCTACCTCTTAACACTTTAGAAAGGTCATTGTGACACCAAAACTCCCTGAGCACTGCTTCCTTCCATGACCACCAAAATACTCCCAAATAAACATTCTGTAGGATTACCTTCATCTCAGGAACTGTTCCCTCCAAACTGTGATATTATCTTTAAATAAATAAATCAAACATTTGGTACCACCTCCTGTAATATTCATATTCCAAAATCTCTGCAATATAGGATTATAACTATTTCATAATACCTGCATTTTTCCCTGTCCTCTTTTATCAAGTAGTTGGGGATTTAAGACAAGAAATATTTGCAAAAATAAAAGTGGAGTAGACTCCCTGCACATCTCTCATGGCTCATACTTATGGATCTCTGGTCATCGAGTTTCTCAAATCAACTAGTCTTTAGCCTTAGGCCCACACCAGAATGCTATCTGAAAACACCTTTCAACAGAGGAATCCCTTCTCACTAAAATTCCAGTGTTTTCTTCTAATCATACTGAAATCTTTTTTTTTTTTTTTTTTTGAGACAGGGTCTTTCTTTGTAGTTCAGGCTGGCCCTCAGCTCACTATGTAGCCCAGGCAAGCCTTGAACTCAGCAATCCTCCTACTTCTGCCTCCCGAGTGCTGGGATGACAGGCCTGAGCCACCACGCCCAGCATTGTGGTATGTGGTATTGATTGCTGGTGGACGTGAGTCTCCATGCCCAGCATTGTATGTTGTCACCGGGGATCGAACTCAGGACCTTGTGCTTGTGAGGCAGGCGCTGGAACCACTGAGCTAACCCTCCAGCCCTCATACTGAAATATTTTAACCTATTGGGAAAATAAACCTTTTCCAAGACACTTGAAAAATAATTAATAAAACGCTTTTTTCTTTAATGTGTACCATGAAACGGAAGGGGCTTGAATCCCTACACTCACATTGTCCTTTGGATTCTTTCAGATTTGAAAGTTTGATTTATTTGGGCTACAAAATAACCATCACGATTAATTCCTTTTTTTTAAACTGTCTTATCATTTTTCATCAAAATAATTGCGATGATTAGTGAGAGGAACCTCCATACAAATGTATTTAATCATCTACAATTAGTATTTGTTTTAAAGAATGGCTTTGTTGTTTACTTTGACATACAGTGCAAAATGCCACTATTAATTACATTAGGGCAAAATGAAAATGAGAAAAAATATAGAAGTTAGCACAACTATCACAGGGAATTTTTTTAAAAATAAGGAACAAATTAGACTACAGAGGCAGATTCATTATTTACTAGGATCTGAAAATATACTTTAAAAATTCTGATAACTAATATATAACCTAGAGCTTGCTAGCCTACTTGTATAGACAAAGTGAGAATCAGAAATATATAGTTTGCCAATAAAAATTATACAGAAGACAAAATTTCAGTTGTCTAACACCAATGCTCATTATCATTCCTATGAATATGAGGGAAAATGTTCATACAATACTAAAATTTCCCTATACTGCAGTTGAGGAGAGGGTTAACAGCCAAATACTAAGATTTCTTTATTGTGAACTTTTATTATGAATAAAAGTTCATATTTGGAGATGTTAACAACTGGACAGAAAAACAATGGCATAAGAAAAACAGAATGAAGTAAGGTAATAACAAGTGTTAACTCTAAGTCAGTACTGAAAATTCTGTTTTCACATGTCTAAAAATGTCCGCTCTCTATGTTTCTTTTTAGGTATAATGAGAAAACATGAATGTATATATTCACTTCTAGTCACTTGAAAACAATAAAATAGTACCTGTGTCTTCCATTTCCACAGTAATGGAATTGTTCTAAGAACCAGGTAAACAGAAACAATTTTTGTTAGTATGTTCACCTGAGAATAAAAGAATGATATGTAGCACAGACACTGGCCACCCTTGTAGGCTATTCTTGAACATCAGCTCCCTCCCACATGCACCGCTGGTCATAGTTGGCACAGCAGTAGATGCCAAAGCATCCCATCCTGAGCCAACCATTGAATTAGGGTGAGCATTTCCATCGTTCTGCCTCTAATAATTGGTTCTGATGTGGGTTAGTGACTTAGGGAATTCTGGTCAGAGAGAAGTTCCAAACTATCATGTGAAGCTCTAGGAGGGAAAATTCTTGCTCCTGTTTAATATAACACAAGATGCAAAATGTGTTCTGCAAAGGCTATGCCAAAGTCAAGGGACACACTCAACAATGAAGCTGGAGTCTTAAGCACAACATCCCCGAAGCTCATATAATGTTTCTGTTATATAAGCTAATAAATTCCCTTTGTTCAAATCAGTTTAACATGAATTTTCTATTATTTGCAACTGAAGATACACTTCCTCAAATCCAATGGAATCCTGTCTCCACACAGTCATAAAATCTGTATTTCAATTACCTCTTTACTTTTCTGTCTTCTCAAATGGAATATAAATTATGCTAATATAAGGTTTACCAAGGCGTGGTAATTAAATTTATGAAGTACTGATACTTGTTTGATACAAGTAAGGTAACTATTCAGCTTGTCCTAGACAGTCTCAGTTTTCTTCTATCATCTGGCATTATTAAGCATAGCACATATTTTCTTTTCTTTTGAGACAGGGTCTCGCTTTATAGTTCAGGCTGGCCCTGAGCTCACTATATAGCCCAGGCTAGCCTTGAACTCAGCAATCCTCCTGTCTCTGCCTCCCGAGTGCTGGGAATGCATGTGTGAGTCACCGTGCCCGGCACTGTTGATATATGGTATTGATTGCCGGTGGGTGTGAATCAACACACCCGCTACTGCTTTATGTGGTTACTGGGATTGATCTCAGGATTTTGCACTTGATGGGCAGACAAGAGACCCACTGAGCTAAATCTCCAGTCTCACATTTTCACTCTTAAAGATGTACTGATTTAGGCACTCAATTATATAGTAGATTATAAGCTAATATGAAAAAGTTTCATTCTTCCCCTCTGTAATCTGAGTATGTCAGATAAATTCCTTTACTATTTACCTATGATAACTTCCTTGTAAAAGCTAACCTCATAGAGCTGAGCCTCCTCTCTTTGGACTCTTTTACTTCTCTTTGTTGCATTTTTTAAAAATCTCTCAGCAAATAAACTGTTACATATTGGTGAATGGGGTCGTAGGATTAAACGACTGAAAAAGTCAATGGGTTTTTATTTCAAAAATAACACCTACTGGACTGCATAAGGTGTTCAGTCCAATTTAAACTACACAGCAAAGCCCTGTCTCAAGAAGCCATAAATAAAATAAGTTTCTTTCCTTTTTATATGGTAGGTACTGTTATGCCACTATGTTTGGATCTCCTTGCCCTAGCAAAGTACAAAGAGCTCCTTATTTTGGAGCATCAGTGATTCTGGAAAATATAGAATTGAGATTCCTAGGCAGAAGACAAGACAGAACTTTAATAGGAACTAATTGCTTTTCCATATGTGTATAAGCCTCTCAGAAGCTCCTCCAACATCTCAATTAGCAAAGAAAATATGACGTTAGTGAGAAATAAAACATGGCCAAAACTGGATTCCCTATCAACCCTTAAACCTCTGAGCCATATTTATTTGATTTAGAAAAAATAGACAAATTATATTCCTTATGCTTTTGAGGTAAAAAAATAAATTCATCGAGGTTTTCTCTGTAAGTCTGTAAAAATTATCCTTGAATAATATTTTCCTATTAACAGAATCTTTAGGTCCAAGACTTAAAACTAAATAATTAAAAATAGAATTTGAAAATATGGTAGCATGATTGACAATGATTTGAGGTGAGGAATTGCTTTTCTAACAGGAAAACTGATTACATCTGCATAACTTATGATGATAAGAAAATCACTCTCAGCTTTAGAGAATTTATAGATCAGTTGTTTCTTTTATTCCGCCAAAGAACTGTAGGCCATCTGATCTCAAAATAAATAAAATTAGGTGATAAAAGGGGAAGAAAAACTAGGTTTGGGCACTTAGATTATACCTTAAAATATCAACTCAGGGGGCCCGCCCTGCCGTGCTTCCAGCGGACTAGGGAACGAGCGGAGGGCAGACCAGACCCAGCAGCTCCGGGCCCCACCGTGCTGTGTTTCCGGCGGATTGAGGAACAAGCGGCGGGCGGACCAGACCCAGCAGCTCCAGGACCGTTGCGCTGTGCTTCTGGCGGACTGGGGAACAAGCGGCGGGCGGACCGGACCCAGCAGCTGCGGGTCCCGCCATGCCATGTTTCCCGCGGACTGAGGAACAAGTGGCTGGCGGACCGGACCCAACAGCTGCGGGGCCCCGCTGTGCCGTGTTTCCGGCGGACTGGGGAACGAGCGGTGGGCGGACCGGACCCATCAGCTTCGGGCCTGCCGTGCCGTGTTTCCGGCAGATTGAGGGACCAGCCGCGGGTAGACCGGACCCAACAGATGCGGCCCCACCGTGCCTTGCTTCCGGTGGACTGAGGGAGCAGCACACAGACCCGGCTACAGGGTGTAGTCCATTTCCAGTGCACTGAAGGCCGCCCACAAGCCCACTGTATCCCGGAGCTGTGCAGTGAGGAGTCAGACATAGAGGTAACTCATAAGCTCAAAGTATCCACTATAGA
>PVIC010031958.1:0-21020 GCA_004025085.1 Thryonomys swinderianus | reverse complement strand
CCAACCAGCCCTCACCTCCTCCAAACACCAAGGCAGCCAGAGTTCCCCGATATCCGGTCCCTTTTTGAAAGCGGCACCTACTGAGTATATGAGTTTTGCGGGGAGAAAATCCAGACTGTACCACAAGACACACTCAGAAACGCAGGACACATATCCTCCGCCTGGCTGAATGGAGTGTAGCATTGTTGTTTTGGGTATTCAGAACAACTCCCACCTAATTGCTAATCTCAATAACCACCTGTCCTATGAAGAAACACAGACAGATTAATAAACCATTGTGCACATAGAGAGACATAGTTTACGTATATATGACAAATGCATCGCATTCACAGCACACAACCGAAGCGAAACCTGAGTAGGAAGGTGACGGGAGAAGGAGGGAAAGTTTTGGCTTTTAACTTTCCTTTTTTTCTTCAAAAATTCAGTCCAAGAAGAGAGGAAAAGTAGAGAAGGAAGGGCAGATAACAAACACACAGGAAGAAAAATTTTAAAAAATGATACTGCAACACATTCATAGAGTGTGGCGTAGATTCTGTATTTTTGTGGTTGTTCAATTGGCAAAGCTGGGAGAGGTACCCAGAATCTTTGCACTCAGCTACCTCCCCCAGCTTTTACTTTTAGTGTTTTATTCATGTGCTTATTTACTGGGGGGGTCCCTGGTGGTCTAACGGATAGGATTTATGTGCTTATTCATTCATTTATTTATTTCTTTATGCATTTATTTGTTTGTTTGTTTGTTTGTTTATTGATGCAGGGTCTCGTGAAATCACTCAATTGAGCAAACTGGTCAAGAATTTGCAATACTCCTGCCTCAGCTTCCTGGAGTATTGGGATTACAGATAGGGACCAACATGGCCGGTTTACAGTTTTGCTTTTCACTGAAAAGGGAAAACTCTAGACAGGCTAATACTTAGGTGATGGCACCCAAGAAAAACTTGCCAGTTTTATGAAGATGGGCAAATATTGACAATTATTTGCCCCAGACTTTCATAACAGAACAACATGAACTTTCACAGCAAAGATGATGGGGAACGACTTTCCGTGCTCCTAGTGTAGAGCCACCTTTTACTTTACTCATTTATATGACAAATATTACATTTTGCAAACGTGCTTTTTTACAGATTTCTCCAGCTATGCAGCTCCGATGAAGCTGATCATAGAAAACACGCCAGACAGGAGAGAAAAAACTTCACGGTATTGTACAAAGAAAGGAAAGACTCAATCAACTGAATGTGTGGCAATAAACTAAGTGGCAAGTTTAGTCTTTTATTTCTCTGCTAAGAAAGTATCTCTGTTCACTTATGTCATCAAAATAGCAAAATATGATGGTGTGGGTTCATTGTATGTGTACTTCTTTAGTGATAGGAATGCTTTTTGTTTTTTTTTTTTTTTGAGACAGGGTCTCGCTGTGTGGTTCAGGCTGGCCCTGAGCTCACTGTGTAGCCCAGGCAAGCCTGGAACTCAGGAATCCTCCTGCCTCTGCCTCCTGAGTGCTGAGCTGACAGGCGTGAGCCACCAGGGCTGGCAGGAATGCTTCGGAAAGAACACAGTGAGGCCAGGTGTGATCTCTCATTCCTGTTATCCCAGCACTCAGAAGCCTGAGGTGGGTCGGCTGGTGGTCATGAGTTCAAAACCTGCCTGGATGATGTGACATAATACATTCAGGGCCAGGCTAAACTACATAGCAAGACCCTCTCTCTAAATGAACTAATTAAGTAATTAAGTAAAAAGGAAAAATCGAGTCAACAGAAAACCTTATGTCCAGTCAAATACATCGTTCAGGTTATTTCAGGCTTTAGCCTATCAAGCCAAACATCCATCAAATGTATGATCCTGGAGAAAAAAGAATTATTAACATCGTTAGAATCCATTTCTTGAGGTACACAACCAGTAAATGTCGATGAGTCGTGGCTGTGAATGATACTTTTCTTTCCTTGAAGATATTCCTCGCTAGGAGATATGTGACCGAAAGTTGTGACCCACAGGGAAGCATAAAGAGTCTCCGAAACTGTTCAATTTGGTCAGAGTCCATCATTTTTCAGTTGAGTGCAAAGAAAACACAAAAAGAAAAAAGAAAAACAAGCAGCACGGAAGGAAAAGAGAGGATCCCGTGTTTAACTGACAAAATAATAAAGTAACATGAAAAGAATGTCGGTTAACATTCCAAATTTGAAGTGTGTGTTTGCTTTGAGAAAAATTTCGAGGTGGCAGAACTGCTGGATATAGAAACGGCGTAAGCCATAACGAGAGGAAAGAGAACAAATTTCATGGTTAAAAACGAAAGAGGAGCGAAGGGGACGTAGGCTGGGTAGGAGAAGCGGAAAAATGACAATTAAGTCATGTCACTTACTGGTACAAGTTCTCAGTGTTGAGCGTGATCATGATGTGTATATATCATGTGCCACTCAAGATGAACATGAAAAAAGACAAAAAAGAAATGACATCAGTCAAAGAAGTTGAAATGAAACTTTAAAGGCAGTAGAATTCCTGGCTATATGCAGAAAAAGGGACAGATCATTTTTATTACCAGTAGTATAATCATACTTCTCACTATTGGAGACCTATCAAATTGTTGTATCTATTGTTAAGACAGTGTCAAAATGGTGCTGATCGATTTGGGATAAACACTAATGCCTCTCAGGTGCGTAGCTATTGATTATGCACCTATCTGTCCCCAGAGCACACACCCACAGAACACTAAGTCACCGGCCACGTCTTCTTCAGGCATCAGAGTGCAAACTTGTCTCATTGTACGAAGGTTGTTTTTTTGTTTCTTTGTGTTTTTTTTTTTTTTTTTTGAGACAGGGTCTCGCTTTGTAGTTCAGGCTTGGCCCTGAGCTCACTATGCAGCCCATGCAAGGCTGGAACTCAGCAATCCTCCTGCCTCTGCCTCCCAAGTGCTGGGATGACAGGTGTGAGCCACCACGCCCGGCTCTAGTAAGTTTCTAAAAAATTTTTTTCAGTGTTTTCCACCGTTACACGCATTCTGCTACGTTGGCACTGTAGTGCCAACCGTGATTTGTAAGGAAATGAACTGGTTAATTTTATGGTCACCTCCAGGGCTCGACAAACTCGAATGTGACATCTAATGATTTTTACTTTTGATGTCACTGTCATAAATATGCCATCTGTCGAGTGTGCCTACCACATGGGTCGTGTCTTCTCCATTTGTATTCCGGGCACCTTTGCCTTCGTAACAAAACATCTCTGGAGAATCGATAGCCAGTTTTGAAGGGTACAGTGTGTGTGTGCTGACTAGGGGCCCCTGAGAACTGCCGGTGCATTCTGGCTCACAGCGTACAAGCATTCAGCACCTGAGCCCTGTAGCTATGAGGCATGATCCATCGATACGGTGCCTGCTTAAATTTTTTAGAAGTATTTGTCACTTTGCCGGGCGTGGTGGCTCACGCCTGTCATCCCAGCACTCAGGAGGCAGAGGCAGGAGGATTGCTGAGTTCCAGGCTTGCCTGAGCTCAGGGCCAGCCTGAACTACAGAGTGAGACCCTGTCTCTCCAAAAAAAAAAAAAAATTGTCACTCTGAGAGGAACAGCGCTGTGAATTCCTCGGATACTTCCCTTGTCTTCTCCGGCACTTAGCGCTTTTTTTCTCGTTAATTTCTAAAGCATTCCTGTGTATAAGCATCTCATTCCTAAACCTCTGTTTGTGGTTCCCTAAGCTGATGCAAAAAAAAAGCCGAGGGCTCCTCAGAAATGCTACAGCAGGAACTCACTCACTGCCTTGGAGGCCGCAAAGCCAGAGCGACCGTGCTCGGCCCACCCTGGCCACGGATTCAGGACCCTGACGTGGCCCCGAGGACAGCACTGGAGGAGACTCGACATGGCGTGTCCAGGCCTGTGTCAGAAAGTGTCCGAGACGAGGTAAGAGCACTCAGAGAGAGGGCCACGGGGCCAGGGCTCATTCACGGTGAGCCGTCTCTCATTGCAATGGTTTTTTTTAAACATCACCAGGCACCGTATTTTTACCCCAAGTCTCCTACAAGGGAACGAACTTGGGCATCATCCTTTTCCCGCGTGTGACCCTGAGTCCGTCTTCCAGGCCAGGGCTCTGCTCTTCTGGCACCTGGATGGAAGCTTTGGTAGATTCGCAGCCAGAAGCAACACCTGTCCTCACCTGCTGTGCCAGGGAGAGACAGAGTCCTGGTCCTGCAAGGGCGGGAGGCCATATATATATATAAATATATATATATATTCTTTTTTTTTTTTTCCGCTTTTGAGACAGGGTCTCGCTTTGTAGTTCAGGCTGGCCCTGAGCTCACTATGGTGCCCAGGCAAGCCTCGAACTCAGCAATCCTCCTGTCCCTGCCTCCCGAGTGCTGGGATGACAGGCGTGAGCCACCACGTCCGGCACTGTGGTATGTGGTGCTGATTGTTGGTGGGCGTGTCTCCACGCCCAGCATTATATGTGGTTACCGGGGATCGAACTCAGGACCTTGCACTTGCAAGGCAGGCGCCGGAACCACTGAGCTAACCCTCCGGCCATATATATATATATATTCTGTAAAACTTCTGTAAAAATAACTTGTGACAACTTGCTAATTGTGCTAATTGTGCAAGGTTTCCTAAAAACCCCCAGGCAAATCAGTAAGGTTGCTGAACTGGTTTTGCTGGTCGCCAAATACAGCAATTTCTTAAAGCGCTTAAGGGGACGCAGCTCACATAATTTATCGGTGAGCTAATCGACAGGGCTGTTCCCACCAAGGATTTCCTTTGTCAGCCCTCCCACAGATGGCTCTGTGTTTCCTGTTCCTCCTCTACCAATGACCCCTGATGAGTGTGATAGATCCAACCCTTAGCCAGTTACTAGGAGGTTTGGATCCCCTCCCGTGTTGTGCAACCTGCAATGCCCTAAAAAGGGGCCGGTAGCCATTCTTCGGGGTCTCCAAGCCAATATTGGTAGGCCCGCTGCGCGTTGTGCTAATAAGAGTGCCTTGTTGATCACATGCGTGTGCTGGCCTTCCACCTCTGAGACTCTGGTCACGGCACCGTGAACAACATGACTGCAGGACTTTGGGGAAAGAAAGAAGCGTGAAGCAGTGAAGCGAAAATCAGCACCCCCGTTGCAGGCAAAGTAGGACGGCTCGCGAAGTGCATGTCCTCCAGGGCGCTAAGTGTCGAGGCCTCACCACTGGGAGACGGGCCTGTGGTTGCATCCGTAAAATAATATTCATCGGGATCATAACTCGAATTAATGGGAGTCGGTGCAAACTGCAGGAGACAGGAGCTCTTTGGAGGCAGGAAGTCTCTGCCCTCCGGCTCTGTCTTGTCTCGGCCACCTTCACCAGGCACGGTGTCCTCCTCCAAGCCCCCTGCTGGGACGCTGCGGCCTGGCACGGGCTCCACAGCCATGGAACCGGCTCCGGGAGGCCCGATGACGCCTGGGAAGCCCTCACCCTAACGAAGCTCTGTCCCTTTCATCTCTTCTTTTTTTTGCTTTTTGGAGACAGGGTCTTGCTTTGTAGTTCAGGCTGGCCCTGAGCTCACTATGGTGCCCAGGCAAGCCGCCGCGAACTCAGCAATCCTCCCGTCCCTGCCTCCCGAGTGCTGGGATGACAGGCGTGAGCCACCACGCCCAGCATTCTATGTGGTAACCGGGGATCGAACTCAGGTCCTTATGCTTGCGAGGCAGGCGCCGGAACCACTGAGCTAACCCTCCGGCCCACCTTTCATCTCTTTCCCGTGGCGATTCTCCCCCGTGGAAAGGCGGATGCACGCACAAGGACTGAGCGCATGGGATTCGCTGCCGAAGGTTGTCCAGTGATGGAGCAACTTTCCAGCTGGGACAAGGGTAGGGAAGACGAAGGCGGGGAACTTGCACAGGCACCAGGGACACCCCGAGCGTGGGATCGGGCCGAGCACAGCTGTCGTCTCTCGGTGCTTTCCACCGGCCGATAGCTCAAAGGCTTCCCTTCTTCAGCCTCCATCTCTGTGTTCAAATGTGCTGACCCTGGAGAGTGTGGATTTCAAGACGCATGCGGTGGAAAGACAGCCGTGAAATGCCTTGACGCGGGTCCCTGCACCCCAAGCCCTGACTCGGGGACTGTGCTTTCCGCTAGCATCACCCACAGATCTCCCAGTATATCACACATCAGGGCCTTACGTTACGACTCTTGAAACCATAAAATTAATGGGCGGGCTGGGCGTGGTGGCTCAGGCCTGTCACCCCAGCACTCGGGAGGCAGAGGCAGGAGGGTTGCTCAATTCCAGGCTTGCCTGGGCTACATGGTGAGCTCAGGGCCAGCCTGAACTACAAAGCGAGACCCTGTCTCAAAAAAAAAAAAAAATTGTGGGGATGTAATGAGGGGAAGGAATAAATATGATTCTGAAAAAAAATAAAAGAACATGTTTATAGGGGGTAGGGAGGTGTGGGTGGGGATATGGGTAAAAATGAGAATTGACTGTGTCATATATTGGTACAAATTCCCCAATGTTATGTGTGATTGTGACATGTATGCAAATTATACCAATAAAGAATGCAATTTAAAAAAGTAATAGTAATAAAAAAATTAATCGGTGAATCCTAGTGCCGTTCTAAGAAAGTGCTCTCCCCCTGAGCTACACACGCAGCTCTGAACCCTGCTATTTTTGTGATACTGACCTCTGCCACTTGAAATCAGGAACGCAGGCTGAGCTTCCCGACCTTATGGGGGTTCAGTGAGATGGAGACTTCTTTATTTCTCTGTCTCCACAGGAAGCAGGGAAGCCCCCAATTGCCAGGCAGTGTGTTTCCCTGCAAGCCACTGACCCACCCTCCCAACAAACACGCGTCACGGGGAATATCACGCATGCATCATGGAGAATATCAGACTCACACGTGCTGCTGGACTCTGAGGGACTTAACAAAAAAACTGTAAAGCGAATTTGATACTGCCAAAAGGTTTTAACAGATCTCCCGTGTGTAGCAGTAATAGAATTCTACAGCGTAACTGATACAGGTCCGCACCATTCCCATGCATAAAAATGAACAAGGCTTTCATGGAGAAAAAAGCCAATATTTTCCCTGTGTCTATAGAAAGTACTAAAGAGAGAGCATTTTGCCTTTTTCATCCCAATTCTGCTATGGATCATTGTGACTCAGTTCTTCGTTGATAGTTGATGACTCTTCTTATTAACTTGGGATGTACAGTCGTAGAGATGGTATTTCCAAGAGCTGGGACAGTATTGAGCTGATTCCAACTCTCTCCATAAAGGGAGAGCTTCACAGACCCTGGGAAATGCATCCATGTCATGAATATCATGGACAGCTCGAGGACAAACAGTAGAGACTAGTTCACACTAGATGGATTCACAGATTCCTGCACTTAACAATTTGCATTCAAATATTTAATGCACAGAGGGGGTTTTTTTTTCCTTAGGAAGCACACTTGATAAGTCACAAAGTCACAACTGAAACATTCCAAGCCACGGATTTCAAACACTGCCTGTGTCCTTAGTCCTGCCTATTTTTTTTAATTGAAATCTTCATCGGTACATTTTACAGACAGCTCGCAATCACACTCCACATTGGGGAATTTGTACCAGTCTATGACACGAGTTAATTCTCATTTTTACCCATATCCCTACCCATTCACAACCCCCACCCCCCATATACATGTGCTTTCTTTTTCTTTTCAAATCATATTTATTCTTTCCTCTCAATAGATTCCCCTACCATATCCCTTCGAGTATTTCCTATTTCACAAAATCTATCCTACAATCTAGAACTCATTTATATCTACAGAATCTCCTACCAGAGAAAAGACATGGTATTTACATATCTGGGATCTATTTATTTCATTTATTAGTGTGTCCTCAAGGTGTATCGATTTGCACATAAATGAATGAAACTTGTCATTTTTTATGGCAGAGTAATACTCCATTTTATTTTTTTTAACATCTTTTTTGACACCTACCATCAAAATGGATTCCACGGAGCCACCCACTTTCAATACCACTACATAAAACGGAGGGAGTGTAGTCATTATATATTAGCTAGATAATGTTGCAGAAGATTGAAAAGTCACACTTGGGGCCCAGAGATTTAGCTCAGTGGTTCTGGTTCCTGCCTGGAAAGCACAAGGTCCCTGGTTCGATCCTGGTAACCACATACAATAATGCTGGGCAAGGTGGCTCACACCTGTCATCCCAGCGCTCAGGAGGCAGAGGCAGGAGGATTGCTGAGTTCCAGGCTTGCCTGGGCTCCATAGTGAGCTCAAGGCCAGCCTGAACTACAAAGCCAGACCCTGTCTCAAAAAAAATAAATAAATAAAGTCACACTTTGATCAGAGTTTCTTCCCCTTGGAAAATCAGAGAGGCCAGTTATTGTGTTTGCAGCTCTCCGGGCACCCTGGAAACCTCTGAGTTGCTTGACCACCAAATTGTGGACCTGTCAGGACCTCAGCCCACAGTAGAGATGTCCTTGAACTTATGCCGGGACGCCAGTCTGAGGTCTCATTCTGCGGAGCCTTGAATTTTTGCAACCAACAGAAAGAAAGAGAAAATCTGCGGGAACCCAAGTGATCGCAGAGCGATGAAGCTCGGTCCTGACTCGTGGACCGTGCGTGACGCCACTGAACACGCTGGATTCTGTCTTCTGTGGAAGCAGAGATGGAACCCAACGGGCCTCGGTCTACCCGAAGACCCTGCACCCTTCCAGCCGGCGGGCCCTGCATGCCTCTGTCCTCTACTCCGGGACCCCAGCTTGCACTACAGCATCCTGCAAAATAGCTCTCAGTTTCTTTCCTCTTGATTTTTCGCTTGTTTTCCTGGAGAAATCGGGCTGCATAAACACAGTTAAAAAAAAAAAAAAGTTCAATCCCAGCACTCGGGAGGCAGAGGCAGGAGGATTGCTGAGTTCCAGGCTTGCCTGGGCTGCATAGTGAGCTGAGAACCAGCCTGAACTACAAAGCGAGACCCAGTCTCAAAAAAAAAAAAAAAAAAAAAAAGTTCATAGTGAACTGCTAGAGCCCTGGAGAGGAAAACCCTCTTTTTTCAACTCAACCCACAGCCTAGAAGTTCCTGCTGAGATGGTAGAGATGAAATCACAACCGTCCGGAACTAGATCTCAAGGAAGAAGAGACGGAAACACAGCCACATCTTTCAGATGGACAGGAAGGCACGGCAGCTCCGGCTGCCCCTGGCTGGAAGAACTTCTCAAGAAACAAAAAGAAAGACGAGAAACGAAGAAAAAGAAGGCAACCCCCCGCTCCCCCTCCAAAAAATCCGATAGTAATGCAGCACAGAGAGTTATATAATCCTCTGCGTTATTTTTAGCCATTTTCACAGCATGCAAATGGACAGAAGAAAGCGTGGAATTAATAATGCGCGTCTAGCTTCTTAGCAACGCAGCAGCCGGCTCAGCAGTGTGGGCTGACGGTTCTGCTCTCGCCTTTCATGGTGCCCAGCTGACCACGCACAACACATGTCAGGTCGGATACATAGATAGATGGATAGACAGATGGATGGATAGACAGATGGATAGATGATACAGATGGATGGGTGGATGGATGGATGGATGAGATGATAGATATATATAGATAGATAGATATAGATAGAGACATAGAGATAGAGAGATAGATATAGATAGATATAGAGATAGATAGATAGAGATAGGGATATAGATATAGATGGATAGATATAGATAGATAGATAGATATAGATAGATCGATAGATAGATAGATAGAGGTGAATGGATGATGGAGGGGTGGGATGATAGATAGATAGATAGATAGATAGATAGATAGATAGATAGATAGAGGATGAGATGATAGATAGATGAGATAGATAGATGATAGATAGATAGATAGATAGATAGATAGATAGATAGATAGATAGAGGGATGAGATAGAGGGATGAGATTATAGATAGATGGACAGATGGACAGATAGATGGATAGATAGATAGATGATAGATAGATGGATAGATGATACAGATGGATAGATGGATGGATGAATGGATGAGATGATAGATAGATAGATAGATAGATAGATAGATAGATAGATAGATAGATAGATAGATAGAGGATGAGATAGAGGGATGAGATGATAGATAGACAGACAGACAGACAGACAGATTGATAGATAGATGGACAGATGGACAGATAGATGGATAGATAGATAGATGATAGATAGATAGATGGATAGATGATACAGATAGATAGATGGATGGATGGATAGATGGATGGATGGATGATAGATAGATAGATAGATAGATAGATAGATAGATAGATAGATAGATAGATGAGATGATAGTTGATAGGTAGATAGACAGATAGATAGATGATAGTTAGGTAGATGGATAGATGATACAGATGGATGGATGGATGGATGAGATGATAGATAGATAGATAGATAGATAGATAGATAGATAGATAGATAGATAGATAGATAGATAGATAGTCAGACAGACAGACAGACAGACAGACCAAAACCAAAATAAAGCAAAGAAACCCCACCACCCTGTTTTCCATGGTTTCTCAGCTGCCTTTGACTCCCTGGTCTCCAGAGGAAAGCCCACCTGCCCACACGGGTCCAGTCGCATATTTCACCGGATTCCCAATGTTTTACTCCTTAAAGTCTGCTTTCTGTTTTTTTTTAAATTCTTTTCCCAGCAGCGTTCCTCTTCGTGTTTTATCCGCCCTGTTGTTGTTTGTGGGGTGCCCTGTCGTGTTGGCGAGACGACCATATATTGTGTGTTAAGCAAACCGTAGCACGTGGCACAAACCACACAACAGTCAAAATCCTTCCTTCAGCTCTTTGGAAACACACGGTCGTAGTTCAGTGACCACGTTCCCTGTCCTGCCGTAGAAACTCAGCATTAATCCCCCCACTTCGTTACAATCTGTGCGCTCGGGTTGATCTCAGGATTCCTGTCTAACTCCTTCGGGGGCCACGGTCACCACACTATGCTTCCACGGCCCAGGATGTGTCAGAAAAAAACAAAAGAAACACAAGTGTGACCCCTGCACCCCACATTTCATGACAATGAGGGAACCCTTGGCCTCCGTGGCCGGAGACCGAAATGCGCATATCCCTAAACACAGGGAGTCTCGGTCAAACCGGTTCGGCAAGCAGAGCAGGCCCTGGGAATGCTTAAAACGACGAAGATGAATTAGCGAATTTGCACACATTTCCAGGCGGGAACTAATGAAGCCTCAGCCACTTCTTGGATAACCACCTCTTCTCCGCTGGGTCCCCGAACCTGGATTCGTGGCCTCTGACCGCGGACCTCATTCTCTTTTTTTTTAATTGAATTCTTTATTGGTACAATTTATATGCATCTCACAATCACATATAACATCGGGGAATCTGTACCAGTATATGACTCGACTTAATTCTCATTTTTACCCACGTCCCCACCCACCCACACCTCCCCACCCCCTATATACATGCTCTTTTATTTTCTTTCCTAATCATATTGTTTCTCATTCTTAATCGTTCTTTTACTGTGTGCTTTCCTTGCAGCGGTGCTTGGCCTTCCTTTGTAGGACTTTGCGACTTATTTAAAAGAGGCCCTCATACTTTGCTTGATAGCTTCAACCATTTGAGTTTTTAAAATGCATTTTGTGTTGAGTTTATTAAAACATCCATGCAGTACACAATGATTACAGTCCTCGTGTGCAGTGGGTATGTGGACATGACACTGACCTACCTCCCCAATCTTCTTTCTTTTTAATTTTGTAATTATTATTTTTACTATTTTTTTTTTTTTTGAGACAGGGTCAGGCTTTGTAAATCAGGCTGACCCTGAGCTCGCTATGGAGCCCAGGCAAGCCTGGAACTCACAGCAACCCTCCTGCCTCAGCCTCCCGAGTGCTGGGACGCCATTGTGAGCCACCACGCCCCGCACTGTGGTATGTGGTATTGATGGCTGGTGAGCGTGAGTCTCCACGCCCAGCATTGTTGTATGTCGTTACCGGGATTCAAACTCACGACCTTGCACTTGCCAGGCAGGCACCAGAACCAGTGGGCTAAATCTCCAGCCTGACATACCACATCTTAATTCCGCTTTGCACCCCCGTTCCTTCTCCCCTTCCTCTCTACTTTTCCTCTCTGCTTCTGCTACACGTCTTCAGCACGTGACATCAGCTTTAAGCATGTCCAGCGGTTAAGAATCCGTGGTGCAGGGCTCTTCCGAAAAGCACTAAAAGCATCGCACCACAGGCACCTAGGCGCGCTGCTGTTTATAGGTCACCACTGGTACTGGGTCCACTCTGCACAGAGCTCAAATGCCCTTCGACCGAAGAGTGGATAAAGAAGATGTGTGTGGGTGTGTTTTGAAAAAAGATAAACCAGAGTACTCGTCATCCACAGAGAATGATGAATTAGAGGCACTTATAGCTACAGGAATGCGCAATGGAGGCCATAATCTTAAGCAAAATAAATAAGAGGCACAGATGTAAATAGGGCAGGGAAATGGGGAAAAAAATGAGACTCAAGATACACCACAGACAGAGAAATTCTCAGTCTCGAATCTCCGAAAGATGAATGTGATCCTAACGTACACACAAAACGTACCGATAAACTTAAAGGGAAACAAATAGAGTGAAATAAAACAAACCAGAGAGTCGGTTGTGAAATGCGCTACCGTTCCCTAGGGCTGGATTTTCTCCAATGTGGAGTGTGAGTGTGAGCTATCTATAAAATGTACTGATAAAGAATTCAATTTTTAAAAAAAGCTTGGCTCTGGGATAACATCGCAAGGCCAGACTTGTTCACTACCAGGAACTCAGAATGGGGCTGTGTTTGGAGATGGGATTTTTTTCATTTTTTCCAGACAGGGTCTCGATTTGTAGTTCAGGCTGGCCCTGAGCTCACTATGGAGCCCAGGCAAGCTTTGAACTCAGCAATCGTCCTGTCTCTGCCTCCCGAGTGCTGGGATGACAGGTGTGAGCCAGCACGCCTGGCAAAATTTATTTATTTGTTTATTTATTTATTTGAGACAGGGTCTCACTTTGTAGTTCAGGCTGGCCCTGAGCTCACTATGGAGCCCAGGCAAGCTTTGAACTCAGCAATCCTCCTGCTTCTGCCTCCCGAGTGCTGGGATGACAGGTGTGAGCCACCACGCCCGGCCTCTGTAAACTGATTTTTACAGAATTGTCAGCAGGACTACAGAGCAACTCTTAAGTCCTCCGTCTGTGCTGACAGGTATAGAAGGCTTCCTCCACAGTAATAATAATAATATATATATATATATATGTCTTTAATGTGTGTGTGTGTGTGTATACACATTAAAGATAACATTTACTCAGTCCCTGACAGGGTCCTGTATTTTTAGGGACCACCTTCCCACGGGGGTCACAGTCTTCCGCCAGCTCCATAGAGACAAAGGCTTTCCCCTATTGAAACCAGGCTGTCCCACGATACAGTCTGTGGTAGTCAACATAATGCACCGAGCTCATTCCATATATTTTAAATCATTTCTTGATGCCTTACGAGGCATTTCAAATACTTTCTAGAGCACAGCACATTTAACAGGGTCAATGTGATGGAGTCAAAATCGAACAATACTTGCTGGGCATGGATCTAACGTCTGATTTTACCCAACACTTACTTACTTATTTTTTTACTTATTTATTTGTTTGTTTGTTTGTTTGTTTGTTTTTGACCCACTTCAATTGAATGATTTCAAGGCACACGAAAATTTTCCTTTGACCGACTTGGGTCCCCTCAAAATGTTAATGAATTGCAAACCCCTCATAATCTTCATCAGAACCTGAATACATTCCGGAGTATGTGTTAAATTTGCTGTGCTGCGCGTTACATGCGTAGCCAAGAAGGGTCCTTTCAGAATTTTCTAGGCAGTCGCAGAATAAGAACTGATCACATGTCATGACGAAGCTCATCCATGCCAAGTTCTTATCAACAGTTCTGCTTATGGGCCCAGTGGATGTCTTAATATCTGCCTGATCACGGAGATGCCTGTTAGTTCACACAAAGTCCACAGCTCATTTATTAAAAGCCTTTGGCACTGTCATATGAGAGAGAGAGAGAGAGAGAAATCAATGCGTCAACTTCAAAAATCAATAGATTACTGAGGTTTGGGGGAGAGTGTAAAAAGCATATAATTAGAGAGATCTTGGGAGCAGGGAGATCTAATATTTAATCCTGTCATACCAGCAAGAGAAGGTCAGGCGTTCTGAGAGCTTGCATATTTAAGCCATGTGCTACCTCAATAATATTCTACGTGTGGTCTCCTTGGCAGAAAATACACCAGAAACTATCGTCAATTGGTCACTATGGTGAATCTAATTGGACATCGATCATGAGAACTTAATTACCTATTTACACCAACACGTTCACAGGGTTCTTTGTTATGAAGTGCAAAAAAAAAAATACTGATTTATGAAAAATGCTGAAAAGAGATACTTCTACTTAGTATTCCCTTTTGCGAACAGGCAAAGAGAAGTCAGAGGGAAATGGCGTCTGTGTAGATGTCCCGTCAGGGGCTTTGAACTCTCCACTTTGGCGTACGGTAGGGTGGGATCAGAGATATGCGTGTTATCTGTTGCTGTGGACCGAAAAGCAAAGCACTTACCACCACCCATGACGGGTCCCGAGCGAAAGAGGAAGAAAGCAGAATTCGATGCATGGAGGTTCCTGGTGGAAAAGAGACTACCGGGTAAGGCCGACCGAGTGCGCGGGTATTTCTACCCAGGAGGTGGAGTCATTGTTCACATCCGAGACCGTCTTCTGCGGGTGCCAGCGGGTTACAGCCACAGGGGCAGTGGATCCTTGCAATTCGCCAAGGAGATGGAGAGAGAGACAGAGACACAGACAGAGAGAGACAAATACAGAGAGACTGAGACAGAGAGAAAGACAGAGAAAGGGAGAGGCAGAGAGACAGAGAGAGACACACAGAGAGAAAGAGAGAGGAGAGACAAAGACAGACAGAGACAAAGAGAAAAACACAGACAGAGACAGGGAGACAGAGAGAGACACAGACAGAGAGACAGAGAAAGACAGAGAGATACAGACAGAGAGACAGCGAAAGACAGAGAGATACAGACAGAGAGACAAAGACAGAGTGAGACAGAGACAAAGACAGGGAAACAGACAGAGAGACAGAAACAAAGAGAGACAGAGAGAGAAAGAGACAAAGACAGAGGGACAGAGACAGGGAGACAGAGACAAAGAGACAGAGAGGGACAAAGACAGAGAGACAGAGAGAGACAGACAGAGACAGAGAGGGACAGACACAGAGAGAGACAAAAACAGAGAGACAGAGAGAGAGAGACAAAGACAGAGGGACAGAGACAGAGACAGAGAGAACCAGAGACAGAGAGACAGAGAGAGACACAGACAGAGAGACAGAGAAAGACAGAGATACAGACAGAGAGACAGAGAAAGATAGAGAGACAGAGGGACAAAGACAGAGAGACAGAGAAAGACAGAGAGAGACAGAGACAGAGAGACAGAGACAAAGACAGGGAGACAGAGACAGAGAGACAGAAACAGAGAGAGACAGGGAGAGAAAGAGACAAAGACAGAGAGACAGAGAGAACCAGAGACAGAGAGAGACACAGAGAGACAGAAAGACAGAGAGATACAGACAGAGAGACAGAGAGAGACAGAGACAGAGAGACAGAGAAAGACAGAGACAGAGAGACAGAGACAAAGACAGAGAGACAGAGAAAGACAGAGACAGAGAGACAGAGACAAAGACAAGGAGACAGAGACAGCGAGACAGAGACAGAGAGAGAAAGAGACAAAGACAGAGACAAAGAGACAGAGAGGGACAAAGACAGAGAGACAGACAGAGACAGAGAGGGACAGACAGAGAGAGAGACAAAGACAGAGAGAGAGAGAGAGACAAAGCCAGAGGGACAGAGACAGAGGGACAAACAGAGAGGCAGCGAGAGAGAGAGGAACAGGGAGAGAGAGAGAAATAAATACGTGGTCCACCCTTGACATACAAACTCGGTTCATTCGTGACAGCTGGCTGTGACTCGGGTGGGTCACGCTGGCTCGGGCCGCTCCACAGCGCTCAGAGTCCCTTTGCACGCACAGGCGGACCTCGGGGTCCTCAGAGAGACCCTGCCCGGGGCGTCTCGCTGGACCCCGCCCAGGACAGCGTCCCGTCATGTCCCTTGGAGACTCCCTAGGGCTCAGTCCGTCTCTCACACCATCCAGCAGCACAACTGGCCGGCGCTCAGGTCGTGACTCAAGGCTTTGTGTGTAAGTCAAAGCTAAAGTCCCCAACGTTGTGACCCGCGTTCCGGTGTGAGGCCTGTCGTAGCTCCAGGGTCCACCGTGCTAGCAAAACGTGGCCGAAGCAGCACACAGACATGACATTCAGTGCTTCTTGCTCAGTGCAGCCAAGGACCAGATGCTTTTGTGCGAGTTTCATTTCTTCGCTGAGATTCACGTACTGGAAATTTGGTCTCACGTGTGGTTGGGTTGATGGGTTGGAACCATTAGAACAGAGAACACGGTACCGTGGAGTTTGATCCCAGAGACCGTCACCCTTTGGAGGTAGCTGTTGCTGAGCTCCTGCTCGGGGATGCAGGTCGTTACAAGGTGCGCAGGGCTACGACATCGCGGTCTAATTAAGGGCTGTTTCCTCTTTTCCACCGCGATGCCTTCTGGGAAGATGGCATGAACCAAAGAGATTTCCCTCCCCATCTTGGGTTTCCAGGGTCCAAATCCGAGCTAAGAGTCAACAGCTCGTTTTTGTGCATTATCAGTCCTCGGGAGTCACGGATGTGCCCACAGGCGATGTGCTAATGTGTAGTCGTGAATCAGGGCCGGAGGGTTAGCTCAGTGGTTCCGGCACTTGCCTCGCAAGTGCAAGGTCCTGAGTTCGATCCCCGGTAACCACATACAATGCCGGGCGTGGAGACTCAGGCCCACCAGCCATCAATACCACATACCACAGTGCTGGGTGTGGTGGCTCACGCCTGTCATCCCAGCACTCGGGAGGCAGAGACTGGAGGATTGCTGAGTTCGAAACTTGCCTGGGCTCCATAGTGAGCTCAGGGTCAGCCTCAACTACAAAGCGAGACCCTGTCTCAAAAAAAGAAAAGAAAAGGAATGCGGGGAGCGGGGGTCCTGCCGAAATTTCTCCACACAGGAAAAACCAGCCAAGTGGGTTCCCAAGATGGCTGGGAACTGAGAAGGAGGAGACTTTTACAGTCGATGAGTCATCCTCCCTGTCTTAAACACTGACCTGTGCGCAGTGAGACACACCCAAGACAACATCCTTTGGCCTTGACTGAAAATCAATTCACGATGCGTCCTTAATTATTCATAAAAACTGTGCAACCTTCTCCATATTCTATGTCATAAGACCAAGGGTTAAGGGACCATCACAGAGCTCTTAACGCCTGACTCAAAGCTAGCGGATACTTCTTGGAAATCTTCATCCAACAGAAGGTATTTGAAATCTTTATGCAAGCTATCTGAGAAGATGAAACTTCAAACAAAATCATCATAAATATACTCACAAAAGTATTTGTGAAAAAAAGAAGTTATTTTGTTTGTTTGTTTGTTTTTGAGACAGGGTCTCGCTTTGTAGTTCAGGCTGGCCCTGAGCTCACTATGGAGCCCAGGCAAGTTTTGAACTCAGCAATCCTCCTGCCTCTGCCTCCCGAGTGCTGGGGTGACAGGCATGAGCCACCACGCCTGGCAAGAAATATTTTTTTTTCAAGCAAAAATGACTCTACATTCACAAGACAACAAGAAATTATATCCTTGAACACAAAGAGTAAAAGGATGTTTAAAAAAATATAGCACGTCCTAAGACGCGGGGTCCAAGATGAGCCATACCGAACACTATAAATACACACCAAGTAGAAAATTATAAGAACATCCTCTTAACCTGTTACACGGAAAGGAAATTTGGAGCAGAGCAATTAAACCATGTCAGTCAAGGTTTTGGAGTAAAACACATTTGACTTGCTTGGGTAAGTCCGTGTTATATGTGTAGGGAAAGGAATAAATGTTACCAAAGAGCTACAAAATTTATGTGACAGCTGGAAAAACCTGACTATTTCAGAGAGAAAGAAATTGACCTGGGGAAATAACATATAAAATCGTCAGAAACCAACAAAGGAGAGAAAGGAAAGGAGACAGCTAACAGGTAAGTGGGAAGTGAAAAATATAATTTAAGAGAGTCAGACTCTGCGTGATTTCATCTGTGATTACAGTTCCCCCTTGAAAGGGGCGGATGCCCGGGTTGGATGGAAGCACTGGGACGCTGTTCCTTTTTGTCAATCAATGGCAAAATGAAGGAAAACCCTAGAAAATAACAGAAATAAGAAGTGTACACGAAGAAGGCAAAAACCAAAATCTGGGGCCGGAGATTTAGCTCAGTGGTTCCGGCACCTGCCTCGCAAGCGCAATGTCCTGAGTTCGATCCCCGGTGACCACATACAATGCTGGGCGTGGTGACTCACGCCCACCAGCAATTAATACCACATACCACAGTGCCGGGCGTGGTGGCTCATGCCTGTCATCCCAGCACTCGGGAGGCAGAGGCAGGAGGGTTGCTGAGTTCGAGGCTTGCCTGGGCTCTATAGTGAGCTCAGGGCCAGCCTGAACTACAAAGCAAGACCCTGTCTCAAAAAAAGCAAAAAAAAAAAAAATCTGATCCGTAATAAAATACAGTCTTGAAGACTAAAATGAGGAACAGAGAAGACAGATAAAACATGAATATGTATATTTTATATATATAAAAATACTATACATTATATTATATAGTTAAATATATAATATATCACATTATGAAATTAAATATATAACATGTTATATAACTATAAAATATATTATATATTATATAATATATATTATATAGCATATAATGTATGATACATTTACATGATAACATTTCAAACAAAATCATCATATACAATTTATATTATATAGTATATATTATATATTTAACACAATATAATTATATAATACCATATATTATATAATTAAAATAGTAAAATATATAGTATATAATATATTATATATTATAATATATAGTATAATGTATATAATATATAGTTAATATTATGGTATAATATAAATATAATATGATATTCTAACATATACTATATATAATTGCATATAATATAATATGTAATATATTGTGTTTTATATATTATAAAATATAAAATATAATTTCATTTTATTATATATATTTTATTACATACTAGTATAATATTTTATCATTATATTTTATTATATATTTATTACTATACTGTATTATATTTATATATATTATTTATTATATACAATCACCCCGAATTTGTATGTATCGATGTATGTAAAGGTAAATAACACGAAACGACAGAATCACGCAAAGGTGCTTTAAAACTAGATGTGTCCGAATGCCGGACGTGGTGGCTCACGCCTGTCATCCCAGCACTCGGGAGGCAGAGGCAGGAGGGTTGCTGAGTTCGCGGCGGCTTGCCTGGGCACCATAGTGAGCTCAGGGCCAGCCTGAACTACAAAGCGAGACCCTGGCTCAAAAAGCAAAAAAAAAAAAAAAAAAAAACTAGATGTCTCCGTGATTGTTTTGGTAACAAACCTCCAATATACTCGACTTGCAAGGTGGAACAGATCAGCTGGGCACCGGCAGACTCCAGCCCAGGACTTGCTCCTGCCAGGTGCAAACAGCACCCCGGAGGGGCGTATCGGAAAAACATGCTCACCTCAGGGGGCTTGGCGCGGAAAGCGAAAGAAAAGGCAGAGGTCCCGGGAGCCCTTTCAGGCTCATGACACCCGAACCTAAATTCCCTGCACCCTCCAAGTTCATGCATAGGTTCACTTTCTGCCAGGCTGCAGCTTGGGGACCAAGCCATGGGACCCCAGGAGCATTTAGAGGACTACTCCGGGGGCTGGGGATGTAGCTCAAGGGGTACCGCACCCGCCTTGGAAGCACAAGGGCCCGAGTTCGATTCCTGGTAGCACCAACGAAAAGGGCAGAGCACTCCGAACCCCCCGATCATAGCTTTAGTGAGAAACTGGGCTGTACCTCTCTCAACAAATGAAGGTGCCCAAACACAAGGGGAAGAAGACAATCGTGAACGACGCCATGTGAAGACGAAGGCCATTCACGGGCCTTGATAGGCCACAAAAGAATAATGACACATGTCACGAAGGGTCGCCGTGCTTTGCAAGCGAAGGGCGTGAAGGCTCCACTGAGCTCACAGGAGGGAAGACAGTATCAGGAAAGGGGTAAATAAAGCCCCACGGATGATCACACAAGGCCTTGGGGGAATATTTAGACACAAGCCAGAAGGAGAAATTGAGCCTGTCTTGTACAGACAAGACCCCCCCAAGTTCCAGAGAATCGACACCCCGGAGAAGTTTTCTGCTTTTCGTGAAATGCCGTCCGACATCAGCCACGCAAGGACATAAAGGTAGACGGCCAGTTCGTCGCCCTGCCTCTGAGCCCCGCTAAAGTAGAGCCGAGGTCGGCTCTCAAAGAATAGAAGGGGCTATGTGGAGTCTGTATAGCAGTGGGACGCACATGTTCAAATACCAAGAAGGCAGCCGAGGGAGCGGGGGAAAGGAAAGCTTCTTTATTAGGGTGAAGAAATGCACGCAAGGAGTTTAAGTTATTACCTTGCAAAGAAAGGTGAGAGAAATTGGTAGACACGTTGATTGTTTCCGCTCCATTTTGGCTAACAGTTACTATAATAGTTTGTACACTAGTAATATGGAGCTCCTTTCATAGATCCTGATTTCTTATGGGATGAACAGTATTATATACATATTAATATATATTTACATAATATATAAATATATATTTCTTATGGGATGAACAGCATTATTTATATATTTATAAATATATATTAATATATATTTGCATAATATATAAATATATATATTTCTTATGGGATGAACAGTATTATTTATATATTTATAAATATATATTAATATATATTTACATAATATATAAATATATATATTTCTTATGGGATGAACAGTATTATTTAAATATTTATAAATATATATTAATATATTTACATAATATATAAATATATATATTTTTTCTTATGGGATGAACAGTATTATTTATATATTTATAAAT
>PVIC010031957.1:0-21126 GCA_004025085.1 Thryonomys swinderianus | reverse complement strand
CTTCATGCCAAACGTTCTCTTTACAACATCCATGGCCTCATTTACTCTTTTTTGGGGGGCAGGCGGGAGGGACCAGGATCAAACTTGGAACCTTGGGGCCGGAGGGTTAGCTCAGTGGTTCCGGCGCCTGCCTCGCAAGCGTAAGGACCTGAGTTCGATCCCCGGTTACCACATATAATGCTGGGCGTGGTGGCTCACGTCTGTAATCCCAGCACTCGGGAGGCAGAGACAGGAGGATTGCTGAGTTCGCGGCGGCTTGCCTGGGCACCATAGTAAGCTCAGGGCCAGCCTGAACTACAAAGCAAGACCCTGTCTCCAAAAAGCAAAAAAAAAACCCAAAAACTTGGAACCTTGCATTTGTGAGGCAGGCACAGGAGCACTGAGCTAAATGCCCAGCCCAGGTCTCATGTATTCTTTTTTTTTTTGAGACAGGATCTCGCTTTGTAGTTCAGGCTGGCTCTGAGCTCACTATGTAGCCCAGGCAAGCCTCAAACTCAGCAATCCTCCTGTCTCTGCCTCCCGAGTGCTAGGATTACAGGCGTGAGCCACCACACCCGGCTCATGTATTCTTAATATGAAAATAATTTCCAAAGCACCATACCTAACATCTCAAGGCTTCAGTCCTAGACAATGGCCTACCGGATGCCTTTGTTCTGTAATATCCCCATAGGTACTTCTACCATAACATATCTAAAATTATGGGCCTAGGATTTAGCTCAGTTGTTCCAGCATCTGCCTGGCAAGCCCAAGGTCCTGAGTTCAATCCCAGGTACCACATACCACAATGCTGGATGCAGTGGTTCATGCTTGTAATCCCAGCACTCAGTAGGCAGAGGCAGGACCACTGAGTTTGAGGCTTGCCTGAGCTACATATTGAGCTCGGGGCCAGACTGAACAACAAAAAAAATAAATCTAAAATTAGTTGCTTTTTAGTAAAATGGGAGATTAAAATAAGTAAATACATAGATGAAATAACTAAATTTATAAGTGCTATAAAAGAAATGACCAATAGGCTAAAGAAAAGGCTAAAAGAAATAAACTACTTTAGATAGAATGATTATAGATTCTAATTATAGATTATTGATCTAAGATCAGAATGATGAAAGAAAGCTTACTGTATAAAGGGAATAAATATTACTTGTGAGAATCCTGATGTAAAAAGAACTAGGTAGGCCGGAGATTTAGCTCACTGGTTCTGGCGCCTGCCTCGCAAGCACAAAGTCCTGAGTTCGATCCCAGTAACCACATACAATGCTGGGCGTGGTGACTCACGCCCACCAGGAATCAATACCACATAGTACAGTGCCAGGCGTGGTGGCTCACCCTGTAATCCCAGCACTCAGGAGGCAGAGGCAGGAGGATTGCTGAGTTTGAGGCTTGCCTGGGCTACCTAGTGAGCTCAGAGCCAGCCTGAACTACAAAGCGAGACCCTGTCTCAAAAAAAAGAAAAAAAAAAGGCTCAAATATGAAAGGCTTTAAGAAAGCTAAGATAAATAATTCTGATTTTATTCTAAATACAATGGGTTTTATTAAATGATTTTAAGCAAAGGAATAGAACAAACATTTATATCTGTTGTGTGGAAGATGAATTATAGACAGACAACAAGGAAGATAAATCAGAAAGCAGATACAGTAGATAAAATGAAAGAATAATTTGGAGGAGGCTGACAGCAATGAAAAACTGAGGAAAGCAAACAGATTTGAGGAAATTTTGAAAGCAGAACTAGTAAAACTTGCTAAGGGATTGGATGTAGAAGGTGAGAAAAAAGAATGATTTCCAATTTTAGTATGAACTGAGTTGAAGGTGATTTACTAAGAAAAATGAGTAGGGTTTTTGTCATATACTGGTACAGATTCCCCAATGTTGTCTGTCATTGTGAGTTGTATATAAAATGTACCAATAAATATCTGAAAAAAATAATTTAAAAAAGAAAAATGAGTAGGGTAAAAGAAAGTTTTGTAGAGAAATCAAAAGTTCCACTGTAGACATAAATTTGGAAACTCTGAAGCACTGGTAGGCACAGGAAATATTTAGATAGACATGAGAGTCTGGAGCTCAAATAAGAGGTCTACTCTGCGGGCAGTGTGATTGATAGGAAGCTGCAGAGTGGTAGATCTGAGTTTTCCACAATTCTAATTTTCACTTAAAAGCTTGAATTTTAGTATCTGTAACACTCATTCTCTTGCCTTTTTCTCTACTATCAGTTTTCCTTAAGGTGCCAGAGTCAATATGTTCATTCTCAAGAAAGTGCCTCTTGAATGTCCAAATGTGAACAGTCAGGGTTTGTCTGTCAGTTGTTCTTTCCAGTAAAAGTAATATTCCAGTTATACAAAAGAAAGGAAGAAAGAAAGAAAGAGAGAGAGAGAAAGGGAGGGAGGGAGGGAGGGAGGGAGGAAGGAAGGAAGGAAGGAAGGAAGGAAGGAAGGAAGGAAGGAAGGAAGGAAGGAAGGAAGGAAGGAAGGAAGGAAGGGAGGGAAAGAAAGTAAAAGGCTAGCTGAATTTGCAACTCAATTACTTGCGTCATGGCCTGTACCTGTATGTTCCCTCAAAGTACCATGTATTCACAGGTGAAGAGCTGGAAGGTACCTGCTGGATTAGGGCACATGAATGTGGATTAAAAGTGTGATGCTTGGGCCGGAGGGTTAGCTCAGTGGTTCCGGCGCCTGCCTCACAAGCGCAAGGTCCTGAGTTCGATCCGGTAACCACATATAATGCTGGGCGTGGAGACTCATGCCCACCAACAATCAACACCGCATACCACAATGCCGGGTGTGGTGGCTCACACCTGTAATCCCAGCACTCGGGAGGCAGAGACAGGAGGATTGCTGAGTTCGCGGCGGCTTGACTGGGCTCCATAGTGAGCTCAGGGCCAGCCTGAACTACAAAGCGAGACCCTGTATCAAAAAAAAAAAAAAAAAAGTGTGATGCTGGGATTAAGGGTAGCCTACCCTGCATATAGGTGGTACCGATCAATAGGTTTACAGCCTGGATGTAATATATAAGTGTTGGCTTGCTACTTGCTGCTAGCTGCCACTGCTGCCACTTGTGTTTCTGATTCACTGCTTTGCTGCCTTCCGCCTGCCCTGCTTTGCCATGGTCTACTTCTACTCTGTGATGCCCCTCTGAAACGCCCTCTGTCTTGGGATTTTATATATATATATATGATCGAATGAAATTTCTATATCCTAAGATTTACAGCTGTTAATAATCTGTTATTTTGATTTATGAATGGAATTTTTGTTATCAGTATGTACTACTGTGCCAGTTAAGTAACAGCATCATTTTGAGGCTAATCATCTAGTTTGGAAAAAAGAGCTGGGAAGCGTGGCACAAACTATAATGCCAGCACTTGAGAGGTTAAAGAAAAAGGACTGTTGTGAGTTTGAGGCTAGCTGGGTTACATAGCAAGACTGTCTCAAAAAAAAAAAAGAAAGAAAGTTTAATTTAGAAAAAGGAATTATTTTCAGTAAAAACAAAAGGAGCTTTTAAATTGTTACATAATGTAAAGAATTAATTAATATAAAGGAATGATCTAAATTACTACTTAAACGCCAGTCATACTAAATTCTTCTAGAAAATTACAGTCCAGAAAATTGAATAGTACAAAAAGATAAATCTTTAGGATGAGAATTACAAGTCATATATGCTATAGAAATGATGAGTAGAGAGTAAAGGGGTCAGTAGTACTAACAATAAGAATATCCTTTAGAGCTGGCCTGGGATATACCTCAGTGGTAGAACAAAAATGAGGCCCCGAGCCGGGCGTGGTGGCTCACGCCTGTAATCCCAGCACTCGGGAGGCAGAGGCAGGAGGATTGCTGAGTTCAAGGCTTGCCTGGGCTACACAGTGAGCTCAGAGCCAGCCTGAACTACAAAGTGAGACCCTGTCTCAAAAAAAAAAAAAAAAATGAGACCCCCGGGTTCTAGCCCAGTACTATGGGGCGCTGCCCAACCACCTGACTGAGGGTATGGCATGGATTAAGAATAATAGAAGACAGAGACAAAAGATTATTTTTACCGGGATGGCCTAAACTCTGCAAGGTTAAGACCATGAGGCTCCGGACTTGCCAGTGTTTATTAATCATACTATTTTGCAGGGGGTGTAAAAGCAAATGCAGGGAATAGCTGGAACTACAGGGCTGATGAGAGCCAGGCTTCTGGAAAGTGGGGAGCAATGCATTCCTGTGAAAGACAGGTCACAATTATCCAGTAAACTGCTTGTTTTCTTAGCTAATGTTTGTCCGGGAGAATGGCTGCACAAGAGTCAGTCTTCAGTTGCAGTGTTTTCTTGCTATCAGAGGCACCACAGTATCACTGACCACTGTGATCTCAGTTGTGACCACTGGCATTGGGAGTTCTGTTTCCTTATGCCAGCCAAAGGTTCATCAAACAAGTCATGAAAGCCTCGGACAGACTCATAATTAAATTAATAGCTAATTTGTAGGACAATTCAATAATATTTCATAGCCTACCTAACAGTTTCAAGCTGGTTCCCAGCACAGTAACAGGAAAAAAAAAACTCTTTAGTTCTGTTTGAGATTGACACCCAATGAGAGGAAGAGCAAAATGAAATCCATGTGACCTTTCTCTTTGGAAATCCTAACCACACAGATAAACAATATGGCTGGTACAGTCTGAAAGCCCAGGAAGCCAAAGGCTAAGACAGAGTTTGGGCAGCTCTGCTTTTCTTTCTTATTTTTCTTCACTGTCAAGAGAACAATGGGGAGCATGGGCATTCAGAAAGAAATCATTGCTAAAGGATTTATGCAGCAAAGATAATCAAAGACTCTATTCAACTCCTCACTTAATGTATTCCACACCTTACCATGGAATCTAAGGAACCTAGACTCCATGGGAAAGTATACCCTAACCTTTAATCTTCCAATAAGGCCCTTCAATTCAAGAAAAGGAATTCTGTCTCCTTGACTAAGAACAATAGGGGGCCATTTCCTTACAGCAGTCACAAAATTACCAAGAATATTCTATTTAAGGAGGAACAACATTGATTAACTCTCAAAAGGTGATTTGAGGGCAGAGGATTTAGCTCAGTGGCGCTGCTGCCTGTTTTGCAAGTCCACGGTCATGAGTTTAATCCCTAGTACTGCAAAAAAGAAAATCATCGTTCTGCCACAAAGTACAAGGCAAAAAAGAAGAGCACGTGACTTTTTTTTCAGGTGTGACCTAACTTTGGGAGAGCTACAGTTCTGCAGAAGAAACATCAGTAATGTTTCTTCGGCCTATAATATTTGGATAATGTCTGAACTGATTGATATTTAGAATGTTCAGATCACCTGGGAATATGGTGACTTAACATATCCCTACTGCTTGCAATGAAGTATGCTATAGAATTATTATGTACCGAGAAAGCGTAACACTACACATAGAAGAAGAATGTCTATGAATGATAGCTCTGAGTACCAAATCAAAACACAGAGAAAGAGTAAAGATTCAACCAAGCATTGTAGTGCACACCTATAATCCCAACATTTGGGCTGGCCAAAGGACAATTGCCCTGAGTTCAAGGGCAGCCTAGGCTGCATAGTGAGTTCAAGGCTATCTTGAATTACAAAGATCTGTCTCAAAAAAAACCCCAAAATTTAAAAAGATTATGATTATGGTGATGAATATCTGTATCTCCAGCATTTAGGAGGCTAAGGCAAGAGGATCTTGAGTTAGAGGCCAGACTGGGCTGCACTCTCTCTCACACCCACATACACAGACTCAAACAAATCAGCTGGAGAGCTCACTTGTGTAGAAAGAAAGAAAGCAAAGCTCTGTACAAGCACAAATACGTATACAAACTAAAATTCAGCCACTAGCATTCTAAGATAAACTTGAAGAAAATGACCATGAATGCAATCAAAATTTTAAAAGGGTAAAGCAGAGGCATAAAAGAGTGTTACATCAGATGCAAGGGGTTCATCCTTCAGGTGCCAGCTCTAATGTCACTCTAAATATCCTATATACCCAAGATCTCACCACTCTATATCCACTAGCTTTTCTGTTCTGCAGTTACCATCAAAAACTACATATTTATATTTTGTTTTCTCGTCTAGAATTCAAGCTTCATAAGAATCAGGACCAGGAGCCTGGGATGCAGCTCAGCAGCACAGGGTCTGCCTGGCAAACGTGAGGTCCTGAGTTCAACCCCCAGTACAAAAAATAAAACACACAAAGAAAATAGGGACTTTATTTATATTATTAACCTAGTATATACCTGATATGTTCAGATACTCAAGATACATGTTTGTTGGGAATAATATGAAGTTCTACTATGGAAGTTCTGATAGTTAAGTAGCAAAAGAAATGTAAGCAAGAAGCAAAAAGAGAACTGTGGGATATGGAAAGGCTGCATCAGGGAAGTACTACTGAATTTGTGTCTTAAAGAAACAGTAAGGCAGACCTAACTCCTTAAATCCACAGAATGTTTTCTTCATTCCAAATACAATCCAGTTTAAGCAAGTATTATCTTTCTTAATCCTTATGATAATAATGCTACGTGGTAGGTTAATTATTATCATTTCACAGTGGAAGAAACAAGCATGGACAGGTTAAATGACTAACTCAAGATCACAGGTAATTTGAGATAGAACTAAGACCCTAAATCCAGGTACCTCTGCACTCTGAAATGCCCTTACCTCTGTGCTTGTTGGAAATAACCCTGAACTACCTTATCAGCCCAAAATCCCATTTTCTATGAAGTTTTCTGAAACAATAGGCAAAATTTACTATAGCAAAGATTTGGGACAAGGGATTTTGAGAAACCCAATTATATAATTTTGTGAATAACTAATCTACAACTCAAGGTGTATAGGGTGAAGCCAAACTAGCAGTCATAATTGAAATTTATGAAAATTAGTAACAACTATCAATCATGATCATGTCTAGAATTACAAATCACAGGGTGCCATCTACACTTCTCTTTTCCACAAAGAAAGCAGAAAAAAGAGCTTAAGATGGGAGAGGTTTTACAAAGATGCCACCTCTGCTTCACAGGTCTTGTGGAGATTTGGAAATAGCCCTATCTTATTAGCAAGGTAACTTTATTCCTGGTATGAAAAGAAACTATGGAGATTCAGGGTGGAATCAGGCTTGCATGTGCTTGTACACGTGTAGGTATAAAATTTGCAATTTCATTCCTTGGTTTAGATTTACGTCTTTACCTAAGGATTATTCTCAGGATAAAGGTTTATTTTTCTTGTTTTATAATAACATTTTTAACTTTAAAAGTTCATTTACAGAGACAGAGATTTAGCTCAGTAGTTCCAGCACCTGCCTAGCAAGCACAAGGTGCCTGGTTCAATCCCGGTAACCACATGAAACAATACAGGGTGTAGTGGCTCATGTCTACCAGCATTCAGTACTACATACCACAAACGCCAGGTTTGGTGGCTCAAGCCTGTAATCCCAGCACCCGGGAGGCAGAGACAGGAGGATTGCCAAGTTCAAGGCTTGCCTGGGCTCCATAGTGAGCTCAGGGCCAGCCTGAACTACAAAGTGAGACCCTGTCTCAAAAAAAAAAAAAAGTTCATTTACAGTAAATTTAGAGACAATTAAAATATTTCCAAGATGAAGGGTAACTGCACTTATCAAATCAACCACATCATTTTACAGGTAAGAAGCTGAGACTTAGAGAATTTAAATTACATCACCAAAGCATGACAAAGTTAAAAAATACTTGATGGGCTGGAGATGTAGCTCAGTGGTTCCACCACCACGTGTAACAATCAGTACCACATACCACAGTGCCAGGCGTGGTGGCTCACAACTGTAAACCCAGCACTCGGGAGGCAGAGGCAGGAGGATTGCTGAGTTCCAGGCTCGCCTGGGCTACATAGTGAGCTCAGGACCAGCCTGAGCTACAAAGCGAGACCCTGTCTCAAAAAAATAAAAAAAAAACAACTTAGGAAAAGACCTATTCCTCGGGAAAGACCTAAGTAATAGTCTTTTTCCAGCTATAAAACTTACAATGGAGAGAGAATTTTCTAGTTAAAGAAACATAAAACAGCATAACAGCTTAGGTTAATGTGTTTTAACTTTTTAGAGTTATGAGATCCTCCGCTAAAAATCAAATGAAGGTGGGTGCAGTGGTGCAGGCCTCTGATCCCAGAATTTAGAAGGCTGAGATAGGAAGACTGCAAGTTTGTAGCCATAATTTAAAATTCAAAGCCAACTCGACTATGTAACAATACTTGGTCTCAAAAACAACACAGACCTTCTTTCTATAATCTAGAAAGTTTGGTATAAAATTTCAAACAGTTCAATCAAATTGACGATCCTTGGCCCAGGTGAAGAAAATAAACCAGGGAACCCTCCCTACAGTCATCAGGGAACTGGTAAAAAAGTAGAAACAAAAGCTACCAGTCAGTTTTATAGACTTACTATATGATAAACACTGTATTAAACCATATATATGACTCATTTAATCTTTGTGACAACCCTGTAAAATAGGTTTTTAAAACTTGGATTTTATTTCTTTATTTGTTCATTAGTTTTTAACTAGGTAACAAAGTATCATGGCATAAAGTTCAAGAGATACAGTGTGTATGTCAAAAGTCAGTGTCTCTTTCCTTTACACTTCATTATACTCTTTAGAGAACTCTGAACCTGTGCCTTCTTCTAGAGGGGGGGGCCTGTCCACTTCAGATAGTTTCCTCCTGGTCCTCCACTGCAAATTGAATATTGTGTATCTTTTTGTTCTATTTTCTGTCATTCTTCCTATGGGTATTTGGAAGTCTGAAGTGGGCCCAACAGCTTTTGGTATTTCCCCTTTAAAAATCTGCCTGCAATAAGAAATGAAGAGTATCCATTAACCAGAGATGTTAACCAATTACTTCACTTCAGTTTTACACACTGTTCATACACATGGATATAGCTCGAGTTTAGTACTATAAATAGCTATGTGAAAAGCTTTCAAATATAAAATGGTATTTGAGTATAAAAGTAAACAAGGGAAAGAACATGACCTCTCAAAGAAGAAAATCAATCCTTTCTTTCTTTCTTTTCTTTCTTTCCTTCCTTCCTTCTCTCTCTCTCTCTTTCTTTCTTTTGAGACAAGGTCTCACTTTGTAGTTCAAGCTGGCTCTGAGCTCACTATATAGCCCAGGCAAGCCTCAAACTCAGCAATCCTCCTGCCTTTGCCTCCCAAATGCTGGGATTATAGGTGTGAGCAACCATGTACTATGTGGTACTGATTGCTGGTGGGCATGTGCCACCACACCCAATGTTGTTGTATGGGGTTACCGGGGATTGAACTCAGGACCTTGTGCTTACTAGGCAGGTGCTAGAAGCACTGAGCTAAATCTCTGGCCCAAAACAGGAAAATATTTCTTAGAATAGTTAAATAAATGTTTTAATGATTGGAATTAAATATTTTCAATTGTCCTTTCTTCTCATCAATATAAAAACTCAGACACTAATATGTGTATGTTCATTAGGCTATAGTTGTTTTTCCAAAGATTGTTCATTTAGCACTATAAAAAAACTTGACAGAATTCATTAATAGTGAGGAAGGGACAAAGCCTTCCCAGTAAGCAGCAATGAATATTTTTAAAACCTAAGTTATTTCACCTGTCTCCATGCAACTTCTTTTTACAACCATGCATCTTCTTTGTAACAAACTTTTATAAAACTCTGCAGAAACAACAGAGATTTTCATATACCCTTGCCTCCATATATATACAACTACTCCAACTATCAACACCATGTGTGAGTGATATACTTGCTACAATCAGTTGATGAACCCATGGTGACAGTATTATCCCTGAAAGTCCATAGCTTACATTAGGGTTCTCTCTTGGTGTTATACACTCTATGTGCTTAAACAAATGTACAAAGACAGATATCTACCTTTATATAGCATCAAATCCTCTATGCTCTGCCTTATCCTGTCCTTCCTACAAAACCCTAGGAACTACTAATTTTTTTTACACCATAGTTTTACCTTGTCCAGGTAATATAATTATTGGATTCTTTCATTTAGCAATATTCATTTAAGGCTCTTTTAGGTCTTTCATGGCTTGACAGCTCATTTTTTTCAATGATGACTAATACACTCCACTGTCTAAGTGTACCACAATTTACCACACCCCTTTACAAAAGAAACATGTTGCTTTCTAGTGTGGGAAATTATTTTTTAAAAAAAGTTGCTATAAACATCTGTGTGCAGGTTTTGTGTGGAGATAGATTTTATTTTACTTTATTTTTTTGAGACAGGGTCTCGCTTTGTAGTTCAGGCTGGTCCTGAGCTCACTATGTAGCCCAGGCAAGCCTTGAACTCAGTAATCCTCCTGTCTCTGCCTCCCGAGTGCTGGGATTACAGGCGTGAGCCACAATGCCCAGCTGGAGATAGATTTTTAACTTCTTTAACTGCTAGGACTGTGATTGATGAATCATATAGTATGTACAGTTTTGCAAGAAACTACTAAACTATCTTCCAAAGTAGCTGAACCATTTTGTATTCTCACCAACAATGAATTAGAGATTCTGTTGTTCAACATACCCACCAGCATCTAGTACTGTCAGTGTTTTCGGTTTTACATAATGTAACAGGTGGGTAGAGGCATATCACTATTTTAATTTTTATTTCCCTAATGTGACATATGTTGAGCATCTTTTCATATGCTTATTTGCCATATGTGTATCTTCTTGGAGGCCTTTCAGGTCATGACTTTTTTCTCTTGAGAACTTCACTATGTGAAGTTCAGGCCAGCTAACAACTCACTCAATAGCCCATGCTAGCCTCAAACTCACAGTGGTCCTCCTGCCTCAGCTTCCTGAATGCTGAAATTACAGATGTGCACCAACATGCCTTTTGACCATTTGTTTGTTTTGCATACTAGGGATCAAACCCTGGGCCTCATACATGCCAGACAAGCACTTTAGTGTTAAGGTACATCCCCACCCATTTAAATTTTGAGACAAGGTGTTGTTAAAATGCCTTAAACAATCTTTTAATTTGTGATTCTTGCACCTCAACCTCCTGAGTAACTGGGACTATAGCCCTGTGCCACCACTCCCAGCTCTTTAGACCATTTTATTTATTTTTGGGACAGGGTTTCACTTTGTCGTTCAGGCTGACCTGAGCTCACTATGTAGCCCAGGCTTGCCTTGAACTCACAGTAATGCTCCTGCCTCTGCCTCTCAAGGAATTAGTCACTACACCTGGCACTTACAGGAATGAGTCACTACACCTGGCACTGTGGTATGTGGTTACTGGGGATTGAACTTGGGACCTTGCGCTTGCCAGGCAGACGCTGGAACCACTGAGCTAAATCCCTGGCCCTCTTTTGCCCATTTTAAATTAGGTTGTTTGTATTCTTATTGTTAGATTTTAAGAGTCTTTTGATTTTGTTTTGTTTCTCAGTTCCAGGGGTCAAACTCAGAGCCTTGTATAAGCAAGGCAAGTACTCTACCACTGAGCTACATCCCAGTCCAGGAATTTTTATCTTCGTTAACAGCTTTTTAAATATAAATCCTTTGCAAATATTTTCTCTCAATTGGTGGCTTGTCTTCTCATTCTCTTGCAACAGTTGTTTTAACACCTGAGAAAACTGAAGTTCAGCTGCTATGTATTCCAAGTATATGGTACTGAATAAAAAAAATAGGACAAACTCTACTTTTATCACCATTCCATGTACTGTATTTTCTAGACTTATTTGAAAAGAGACAGAGTACTGAATGAAAAAAACCAGCAACAATTACCTAGGTTTTCATTTTATTTATTCATTCATTCATTCATTCGTTCATTCATTCATTCATTTATTTATTTTGCGGTACCGGGAATCGAGAGGTTTTCTCTAGTGTTACAAATTATCTCTGATCATCTCTTCCATTACTGCACTTAAATTATCAATTATATACTGAAATATACATACAATGACTAAGACCTTCACAAACAAACAGGACAAAAGCAACAGGGTGCTTTCAGCAAACATCAGGGTATTTCTCAGTAAACAGAGGACAATCTCCCTGGCACTGAAAGTCCAGTGACTGTCTACAGATCTGTGCAGACTGTCCTTGGACTCAATCATAAACATCTCACCCCAGATTCCTTAGCCTCTTCCATAGCCAGATAGATCTAATTCCTTTCCAAGTTAGCTGCTACCATCGCTCTCCTAGTGTTAGCCCCTCCACTCAAAGATGAAATCTCTCCCAGCCAGATGCTGCAATTTATCTTTTCCAATGTTAGCCCATTACATGCGGATGTAGTAACTTGGCTTTTCCCAGCTAGCTACTAGAATCTCTCTCTGATTTTAGTATCTGGTCACTAAACTTTTCTTTCAAAAGCCCATTTAAATGAGTGGTGTCACATGCATTGTCTTTAAGTCTCTATTTATAGCCCTGATCTATCTGAACCATACATGTATTCAACTTTCTGCCCTGATCTATCTGAACCATACATGTATTCAACTTTCTCTTGGCTATGTCCACTTATCAAGCCCACAAGTCCCTCAAACAGCCTGTTCAAAACTGAATTTACATTACCCTCCAAACATGCTCATCTTCCTTCTGAATTCTCTATCTCAGTAAATAGATCTCCATTTCAGAAGCATGGAAGACCACTTCTTCATGTTGTATCATTTCATTTGTACAAGTGACCTCAATCATATGATTTTGTGTCTTCCAGTCAATGATGCCATCACCTATCATTTTCTTTTTCTTTTTTTCAGCAGTGGAAATTGAACACAGGGTTCTTGCATTGGCTATATCCCCAGCCCTTTTCTATTTTTTTCTTCTGACATAAGGTCTTCCTAACTCATCAGCTTGCCCTAACTGGACTTGGACTTGACATCTTCCAACCACAGGATCTCACAGATGCAACTCCATCATTTTTTAAATATGTCTGAAGCCCTGCTTGATCTCATTTTCCCCCTTTTCCTAGATTTCCTGTCCATTTTTATATACCTTCACTCTCTTCATCATTTTTGCCAAGGAAAACCTCAATCCTAACAATATCTCCTATTATGGTTTACATCTTTTTTTTTGGTACTGGAAATTGAACTCAGGACTTTGTATGGTTTGAATCTTAAATGTTCCTCCAAAGCTCATATGCTAAAGGCTTGGTCATTAGCCTATGACACTATAGGTGAGCTGGCAGAAACTTCAGAAGATAAAGCCTAGTGGAAGGAAGTTAGGTCACCAGGAGTATGCCCTTGAGGAGCTGAGAGCCCAGACCTTTCCTCTCTCTCTGCTTCCTGGCTATCATAATGTGAGCAGTCCCACTACCACATACTTCCCAACATTAATACTCAAAGGCAAGAACAAATAAGAAAAAGTATGGGGCCGGAGGGTTAGCTCAGTGGTTCCTGCACCTGCCTCGCAAGCCCAAAGGTCCTGAATTCGATCCCCGGAAACCACATACAATGCTGGGCGTGGTGACTCACACCCACCAGCAATCAATACCGCATATCACAGTGCCGGGTGTGGTGGCTCACGCCTGTAATCCCAGCACTCGGGAGGCAGAGACAGGAGGATTGCTGAGTTCCAGGCTTGCCTGGGCTACATAGTGAGCTCAGTGCCAGCCTGAACTACAAAGTGAGACCCTGTCTCAAAAAAAAAAAAAAAAAAGAAAAGAAAAAGTATGAAGTTAATTCTAAATTCTCAGACTACTAAAAACAATATTCTATTGCCCTCTAGTGGGGGAAAGCTAAGACTAGGTCAAGCAAGGGTAAGGTAGTAACATTGTTCAGAGGAATATTGATTATCAACAAATTTGATAAATATTTTCATATATTCTTTTCACTTTTTGAAACAAAAATTTAAATAAAGAGGGAAAAAAAATGTTTTTTTGAGACAGGGTCTCGCTTTGTAGTTCAGGCTGGCCCTGAGCTCACTATGTAGCCCAGGCAAGCAGTGGCAAACTCAGCAATCCTCCTGTCTCTGCCGCCCCAGTGCTGGGATTACAGGTGTAAACCACCACACCCAGCACTGTGCTATGTGGTATTGATAGCTGGTGGGCTGAGTCACCACACCCAGCATTCTATGTGGTTACCAGATTGAACTCAGGACCTTGCGCTTGCGAGGCAGGCGCCGGAACCACTGAGCTAAATCTCCGGCCCAAGAGGAAAATGTTTTGTTTTGTTTTGTTTTGTTTTGTTTTGTTTTGTTTTGTTTTGTTTTGTTTTGTTTTGTTTTGTTTTGTTTTGTTTTGAGACAGGGTCTCGCTCTGTAGTTCAGGCTGGACCTGAGCTCACTATGGTGCCCAGGCAAGCCTTGAACTCAGCAATCCTCCTGTCTCTGCCTTCCGAGTGCTGGGATTACAGTCGTGGGCCACCACGCCCAGCATTGTGGTATGTGGTATTGATTGCTGGTGGGTGTGAGTCACCACGCCCAGCATTGTATGTGGTTACCAGATGGAACTCAGGACCTTGCGCTTGCAAGGCAGGCGCCAGAACCACTGAGCTAAACCTCTGGCCCAATATTTTGTTACTTTAATCCAATGTGAACGCAATGAAATAGAACATTGCTTAGAAAAACAAAATAGAGGGCTGGAGATTTAGCTCAGTGGTTCCGAGGCCTCTTTCACAAGCACAAGGTCCTAAGTTTGATTTCTAATACCACAAAACAAAAACAAAATAGTCATTTGGAATTTGTATTCCCATACTGTATATCCTTATACAAAGGAATGGGGCCAGGGTCACAGAAAAGAGAAAGGATTTCACACAATTTAGTAAGCAAAGAAGTAAATGAAATAGTATGCTACATACCAAAACTATGTAGTGGGAATACACTGTCAAAATATGCCGGGCATGGTAGTTCACGCCTGTCATCCCAGCACTTGGGAGGCAGAGGCAGGAGGGTTGCTGAGTTCAAGGCTTGTCTCAAAAAAAAAGATATATATTAACATGTACATATATGCATATAATGTTATAAATATAAGTATGTTATATAAACATACCAATTTTTCCTGGAATAGAGTACAAAAAGCTGTCAACAATTACTTATGGAGAGTGGGAAGAAAAGAACGATGTACACATCTGTTCGATTAAAACTCTTTTCTTACCTTTTACCACTGTTCCTCTCCTTGAGTGGCATTTGGGGATAAGATTTATTAACCCTAAATTTATCTATCTCTTTTTTTTTTTTGAGACAGGGTCTCGCTTTGTAGTTCAGGCTGGCCCAGAGCTCACTATGTAGCCCTATGTAGCCCAGGCAAACCTGGAACTCAGCAATCCTCCTGTCTCTGCCTCCTGAGTGCTGGGATTACAGGTGTGAGCCACCAGGACCAGCTTATGTAATCTCTTTTATCTCCCTCAAGACTGAATGAAGACAAGAAAGAGTTACTAAGACATTTTTAGGATTTACACACATCTGTTATGTTAGAACCCTCAGAGTGGGGACTTTTACCCTAAAACTCTGCTAACAGGTAGAGGAAAGTTTTTCTCCCCTACGCTATCTACTAGGGTAATTTGTAAAAGTCACTTGTATTCCCAACAGTAGGAAGTTCTAAATACACTAAGTAATCTCCCACTGGAAACGAATGTATAGTACAGATACATGCTAATCCAATCCTTGATTGGCCAAATATGATGAAGGAGCACACCAAAACACAGGAAGTAAAGGCAGTGAAAGAGATAACCCTTACACAAGACTCAGGCCTGTCTCAACACTGATGATGCATGAGGCTGAAGTACAGGGAGACAATGTCCCACCAATTCTCAACTTCATTTTTAGTGAATTCATTATAGGTAGGTGTTTTTCAAAAACCTTAGGTAGACAATTTAACTTAAAGTGGTGATTAGTTATACTGCCATACAATGGCTGATGTAATTGCAAATCTCTGGAGGACTAAAGTTCTACCTGTATTGAAGAATTAAACCAAATGGAAGTGTCAAAGAATATAAACTCACAGTTTACATATTTTTAAACTTATAGTTTAAAAATAAATATGTAGCCGGGCTTGGTGGCTCAAGTCTGTCATCCCAGCACTCGGGAGGCAGAGGCAGGAGGATTGCTGAGTTCAGGGCTTGCCTGGGCTACATAGTGAGCTCAGGGCCAGCCTGAACTACAAAAGCAAGACCCTGACTCAAAAAAAAAAGTAAATATGTAAAATTAAAAATATAAAACAAGGCATTGTGAGTAAAAGACAAAGGAAACACATGATTACAAAGAGTTTAGATTCTAGTATTAAAAGATACAACATGAAATAACTGCATGTAATGTTAAGGAGATAAAATGTTGAAGATATAAGCAAGCAATGAACTGTAAAAATGATCAAGAAAGGTAAACACAACTAAAATAAACTCAAAAGTAAGATTATATCACCAGATTAGATAATAGATGCAAAAATTTAGTAAGAGATGGATCTGAAAAAAGTCTTCCAGAAGACAGAGTTAAAAAATATAAAAGCCAAGTGAATGCGATGGTGGACACCTGTAATCCCAGCACTTGGGAGACTGAGGCAGGAGAATCACCACAAATTTGCTTACTTGAATTTTTTTCTTTTTTTGCGGTACTAAGGATCAAACTTGGGCCCTTGTGCATCCAAAATGGGTGCAGTACCACTTGAGCTAAATCCCCAGCCTATGAATCCCCACTAATTTGAGGACAGCCTAGACTACATAGTGAGTTCAAAACCAGTCTGAACTACATAGCGAGATTCTGTCTCAAAAACACTAGGAAAAACAAAACAGGAGAAATTAGGAGATATGGATGCTAGAAAACAGAAAAATTTACCCAGGTCAAATCATAGTTCTGTAGGAAATATAGGAGAGATTGCCGAAGTTGTAATATTCAGGAAATGAGGCTGAAAATTTTCCAAACTGTAGAGAAATACCAACACACATATAGAGGCAAATGAAAACACATTACTATACTAGGTTTTTTTTGTTTTTTGTTTTTTTATGAGGCACTGAGGACTGAACCCAAGTTCTTGCACTGAGCTATATCCTTATCCCTTTTTATTTAAAAGAATCCCACTAAATTGTCCAAATTGGCCTTAAATTTTTGATCCTTCAATCCCAGCATCCTGAGCTGCTGGGATTATAGGCATATGGGATTATAGGCATATATCAACAAAGTATATAACTTTTTAAAAATCTTTATTAACATCTATTAGAGTTACACTGAAGAACACACAAAAAAAAATTAGCCACACTGAATAAAAGTAACTACCTACTAAGAAATTAGAATTAGCTTCCTGGCTGATTTAACACCAATACTAAAAGAAAAAAAAAATCAGTAACAGTATCTTTTGGGATACTGAGTGTTGATCTGATTTTTTTTTTTTTTTGAGACAGGGTCTCGCTTTGTAGTTCAGGCTGGCCCTGAGCTCACTATGTAGCCCAGGCAAGCCTTGAACTCAGCAATCCTCTTGCCTCTGCCCCTAGAGTGCTGGAATTACAGGGCCACCATGCCCAGAAGAGTCATCATGCCTGGTATTGTTGTATGTGGTTTTCTGGGGCTCGAACCAGGGACCTTGTGCTTGCTTGCTAGGCAGATGTCCCAACCACTGAGATAAATCTCCAGCCCCATTTGTTTTTGAGACAGGGTCTACTTAAATCACTAAATTGCCCAGCCTTGATTGGAATTTATGATTCTCCTGACACAGCCTCCCAAAGTGCTGGGATTATAGGTGTGTACCAAAGGTTTGGATTAGAATATCTGTTTTAGTTACTTTCTTGTTCCTGGGACAGAATACCTGATACCTACAAGTTAAAGGAATAAAGATTTATTTAGTTCACAGTTTGTATAAATTTCAATCCATAGTTAGCTGGTGTCAAGGCAGGGTGGGATGGCAGAAGGGCATCACAAATGAGAAACAGTCCATGGTGAGGCAGAAAGGTGGCAGGAAGCAGTGAGCCCTCCTTTCCCCTTTTAATCCCTTCAGGCTATAATCCTATTGAATGATGCCACCTACACCCAGGGTAAACTTTCGAATTATCCACACCCAGTACTATGCTAAACCAATCAGTGAACTAATCCAGTTATCACATTCTTTTTTTTTTTGAAGATAAGATCTCACTTTGTAGCCCAAGGTCTCACTATGTAGTCCAGGCTAGCCTTGAACTCATGGCAATTCTGGCCTCTACCTCCCAAGTGCTGGGATTTCAGGGGTGAGCCCCCCCACCCATTTTTAATCTAATATCACATACTCATGACCTACCCACCTCCCAAAAGCTCCAACTATAAATGCATGAGGCTTTGGTGGAGGGACATCTAACTATAAGTCATAATACTATCTGATATGCAAAAAAGGATGATAAAATATTAGTAATTATTAGTTACTATAAACAAACACTATCACATAATAACATCTATTTTGTGAGGTTTAATAAGCTGCAAATCTAAAAGCTAAGAGAAAGATTTTTGGATGTTTTTAATAATAAAGAAATCATAAATGTGAACCAGGGATTTACCACACCTGCCTTGCAAACACAGGGTGCTGAGCTTGATCCCCAGTACCAAAAACAAAGTGATATATGTTTGAGGAGATAGATATATTAAATTTGATTTAAAAAGCATACAATACATATGTTTTGAAACAGCACATGGAGCCCCATTCATATGCACATTATGCTTTATTAATTATAATAAATTTAATTTCAAATTCTAAAAATCCATAAAATATTGGGCACTGGGCCGGAGGGTTAGCTCAGTGGTTCCGGCACCTGCCTCACAAGCGCAAAGTCTTGAGTTCAATCCCGGTAACCACATACAATGCTGGGCATGGAGACTCAGACACACCAGCAATCAATGCCACATGCCACAGTGCCAGGCTTTGTGGCTAATGCCTGTGGTCCCAGCACTCGGGAGGCAGAGACAGGAGGATTGCTGAGTTCCAGGCTTGCCTGGACTACATGATGAGCTCAGAGCCAGCCTGAACTACAAAGTGAGACACTGTTTCAAAAGAAAAAAAAAAGCCAGGCGTAGTGGCTCACGCCTGTAATCCCAGCACTCGGGAGGCAGAGGCAGGAGGATTGCTGAGTTCGAGGCTTGCCTGGGCTACATAGTGAGCTCAGAGCCAGCCTGAACTACAAAGTGAGACCCTGTCTCAAAAAGAAAAGATTGTGCACTGAAAGCACATAAGGCAGAAAGAGTGCATATATAAATAAAAGCAGAAAATTCTTAAGCTTTTATGTTTGGAAGGAGATTAAAACTCATAATTTTAGGCTTTTAGTCTATTAAAATACCTAGTGAAAGAACTAGAATTGACATGAATATATAACTTCCTATAGAAGAAGAGGAAAAATAGAATTTAAGAGACTGGTCCTAGGGAGTGGGAAGGAAAATAAAGAAAAAGGAAGAAAAGGGAGAATGGAAGTAAAAAAATATGGAAACATGTGATGAGGGGAAGGAATAAATATGATACAGAAAGAAAATAAAAGAGCATGTATAAGGGGGGAGGAGGGGGGAATGGGTAGGGATATGGGTAAAAATGAGAATTAACTTGTGGCATATACTGGTACAAATTTCCCAATGTTATATGTGATTTTGAGATGTATATAAATTGTACCAATAAAGAATTCAATTAAAAAAATATGGAAACAAAGCTACTGTAAATAAAAAGGATTGAAGGGAGGAAAGGGAATGGGTAAAAAAGTAGAATCAAGATAAATTATGTGCAGATATTAATTCTTTTTGATGAATGTTCTCATTATGTATACAAAAAATGCACTAAGAAAATTAATTTTAAGAAACTGGTTTGTAACTACTAAATCCTTTCTTTTCTTTTCTTTGAGAGGGTGGTCCTAAAAATTAAATCCAGGGCCTCTTGCATGGTAGGCATGTGCTCTTCATCACTCATCTACGTTATCATTAAATATTTAACTTTTCTTCCTCCTCTCCTCCACCCCCTTCTTCTGCTTCTTTTTGTTTGTTTGTTTGCTGAGACAGGGTTTTCCTATGTAGTTCAGGCTGGCCTTACTCAGTGTATAGCATGTCCAGGCTGGCCTTGAACTTGTGATAATCTTCCTGCCTCTCAGTACTGAAAGGAAGGGGAGTACTTGTAGGTAAATATTTAAGACTGTAAAGAAAGAATAGAGGAAAAATTATGAAAGCAATAATAATTCTCAGAACCAAAATGAGAATATTTCCCAAGGCTAAAAATAATGAATGGACTTATCCAATGTGCTGGTCAATGAATTAAAAAAAAAAGCATACCAACAGACATCAGATTTTAATTTAAAATTTTTTAAAATGTTAATATTTATTTATTTATTTATTTATTTAGAGACAGGGTCTTGCTTTGTAGTTCAGGTCCTGAACTAACTATATAGCCCAGGCTAGCCTCGAACTCACAAGAATCCTCCTGCTTCTGCTTCCCGAGTGCTGGGATTACCAGCGTGAGCCACCATGCCCAGTATTGTGATATGTGGTACAGGGATAGAACTCGGGACCTCGCACTTGTCAGGCAGACGGCAGAATCATTGCGCTAACCCCCCCATCCTTTAATCAAAATTTAACACTGTAACCAAGAGTAAAAGAAAGACCTTAAAAACTTCATTTGAAGTAGGTACAAGAACTATACAAAACAAATCAGAATCCCATCAAGCTTCCAGAGTAACAATGGATAATATAGTATTTTCCTTTGAATTTCTACAAGAAGATAAATTAGAATTCTAAATGTAGCCCAATTAGACCAATATAAAGAAAGAAAAAAAATTTTCAACTGTGTAGGTTTTCAAAATTTTATTCCCATTCACCTTTCCATAGAAAGTTATTGGAGGAAATGTATTAATCAACTGAAGGAGTAAAATGACAAAAAGAAAAATGAGGACACAGGAGATTCAAAGTAGGAAAGTAGTACAAAGGAGTTCCCAGCATGGTAGGTGTTCTAATGGCTATTTTTAAGAGACTGAAACCTAAACAGACACAAATGTTCAACAGAAAGCAGTCACCAGTCTTTCTTTAAGAAATACCAAAAATCAGATGTGGTAATACATGCCTGTAATCCCAATACTTGGGAGATCGTGATAAGAGGATAATAAGTACATAGTGATACTCTGTCTCTAAAAATAAAAACAAATAAAAATACCAATAATCCAATAGAAAAGTAAGCAAAGCATATCACCAATTCATAGAAAGGGAAAGAGAAGTGGCTCTTAAAGAGAAATACAAATTAAAACTTCAATAATGCATCATCTTTTATCCACCAGGACAGCAAAGATGCAGATGTTTTTTTT
>PVIC010031956.1:9656-21111 GCA_004025085.1 Thryonomys swinderianus | reverse complement strand
TTCTCTATTTTGAGTATTCACTTAACAAAATATTGGGACTCTCCTTCGACAGTAATAAAAATAACTTCCTTCGAGTTGTTTCTGTAAATGAGCTGTAGAATATATGGTAGATATTGTGAAATAGAAAATACCTAAAGGGAAATGGGGTGTAGGGGTAAGTAACAAGGGTAAAAAAAAATATGATGATAGTAAAAAAAGGGAAATGAAGCTTATGTCTATAGGGGTGGGGGGGTTGTAGGGTGGGGGGGAATGGGGAAAATGAGAATTAAATTGTATCATATGCTGATACAAATCCTCAATATTGTGTGTGATCGATCACGATGTGTATATACAATGTACCAATAAAAATTCAAATAAAAAAATTTTTAAAAAAGAAAGCCTTTCAGAGATTAGACGACAAGGAAACTTTTCCTAATTCATTTTATGAAGCTAAGAGTATGATAAGAAAAGAAAATAAAGGCCAGCCAGGTTCATGAACATGAATGTAAATATCTAAATAAAATGTTAGCCCACTAAATCTGTCACCACATAAAGGAAGGAAAAACAAGAGCCAACTTGAGTTCAGTTCACAAATATATTGGTCTCCATTGGAAAATCAATTTAGTAAGATGTACCATATTCACAGATGATAAAGTTGTCACTTCAAAAGATGAAGGAAAAGATAATAAATTTTAGCATCTGTCACATTTAATGGGTTTGAAGGAAAGGAAAGATACTTTTAAAACAATCTATAAAAATACTCCCAATACTACCAGCACGACCACTCAGCAGTGAGCCTGCCATTTAATGTGACTTATGACTGATATTTGCTATGGATCAGGGAGACATCAGTGGTGCTAACTGCACTTACCTCCACTCTCCACTGAACAGAAGGCTAACCGTGCGGGAAGGACAAGAAAAATATGGATAAAGTATGATGATTGGTTCTAATAAACCTGAATTTTTGGTATTTGTAGATAATATTGCCAGTATAAAACTCTCACAAAAAGAGCTTTCAGATAAAATTTATACATTTAAAAGTTAGTAGTTGTGATACAGAAACAAACTTTAAAATGTCAATTACACTGCAACATGTCAGCAAAGATCATTTATAAAATGTTTAAAAATATATCAGATGTCACTAAAAATATAAACTCCCTAGGAATTATTTAACAAAAGTTAATAATCTACTCATGAAGAAAATTGTAAAATTCTATTGATAACATTATGAAAAAGACAAATATAAAGACATAGTCGGTAACAGATTCATCTGAAAATATTAATTATCTTTATGGAGATACATAAACTAAGCAACTTCCACAAAAACAACACACTTAATAAACTGAATCTAAAATGTATATCAAATTTTAAAAGCTCAAATATAACAGAGACTCCCATAGAGAATAGATATTAGAATACACTCTCTATATCAGGATTTATTTGAAAGTTTGAGCCATTAAACAGTGTGCTGTCAGTACAAAAATAGACACGTGGATTAATAAACAGAAGAGAACCTAGAAACCCTCATGTATGGAAAGGCAGAATGGGCTTTGAAATTCAGTAAAAGAAACAAATAATGAGGAGACAGCTGTTTATGTAGTGAAAAAACAATGGACTTCACTTCTCCCCAAGTCATAAAGTCAATTCAGATATATCACGTGGGAAGAGCGGCTGCAAGCCAGGCACAGGGACACGCACCCGAAATGCCCACACGTGGGGTGTGAAGGCAGCAGGGCGGCAGGTCTGAGCCCAGACTTAACAAACTAGCAACTTAACAAGACCCTGCTTCCAAATAAGATATATACAGGGCTGGGGGCGTAGCTCATTCTGAAGGGCCTTGGTTCAGTCCCCAGTACTGCTGCTGCTTCTGCTGCTGCTGCGGCTGCAAGAAAAGACAGCTATAAAAATCTATAAGATATGTGATAATAACCTTATGAATTTCTTACAAAAAGATTTCATTAAAAATATACCAAAGGTATAAACTATAAAAACATCAATAATCTGGTTATACTGGAATAAAGAATATCTTTCCATTTGATGAAACGAAAAAGAGCTTGAAAAATAAGCCTTAAGCTGGAGAGAATTTGCAATACATAAGGACAAGGAAACTATTTTACCTGTAGCACACTCAAGTACGTTTATGGGATCATTAGGAAAAAGACGAGTCTGAGGGAGATAATGGGCAGAGCAAATAAAGAAGCACCTCAGAGTAAATCAGCCGAAATGGCCGATTCTTACACAAAAAGATGCTCCACCCAGAGGGACAACGTGGAATGCAAATTAAAATCACAATGAGATGCCACTCACATTCCCACAAGCCTGCTAAATGGTTTTCCTTTTCTTTTTTTTGGTTTGTTTGTTTGTTTTGAGACAGGGTCTCACTTTGTAGTTCAGGCTGGCTCCGAGCTCACTATGTAGCCCAGGCAAACCTGGAACTCAGCAATCCTCCTGCCTCTGCCTCCCGAGTGCTGGGATTACAGGCATGAGCCACCATGCCCAGCACTGTGGGATGTGGTATTGATTGTTGGTGGGCGTGAGTCTCCATGCCCAGCATTATATGTGGTTACCGGGGATCAAACTCAGGACCTTGCGCTTGCGAGGCAGGCGCCGGAACCACTGAGCTAACCCTCCGGCCCTGGTTTTCCATTTTTAAATAGTCATTGTAGGCTAAAATACTGATCAACAGGAACTTGTATTTATTCTGGTTGGAAATATATATTAGAAAGATCACTAGAAAACATTTTATCATTACCTGATAAATTGAATATGTATGTAATCTACCATCGAACTAAGTGACTCCCAGGTTTAAGCACCAGAATATTTTGCACTAGACGCTAGGACAATGTCCACAGTGGTATTATTTGCAATAGCCAAAAATCAAAAAAAAAAAAATTAAGACCTGTAGTCTACATAAGCATTCAGTAGCAGCAGACTAAGCACGTAAATTGCTGTATATTCATATAGTAAAGTATTACACAACTTGTAAAACTGATAGAATAGGAATTAATCAAGGATGAATCATAAAAAGGATTATTTTGAAGAAGAGAAATCAGAGAAGAATATGCAACCTGATTTGGTTTGTACATGTTTAAACTAGGCAGAACTCATACACATAGTACAAATGTAAACCCACACAGATATACATGTGTGCATGTATCAGAGATAACATGCAGACTCAGATGTAGAGTATGCTCACTGGTAGTAAAATGATACAAAGAAACAAGGACATGAGCAATGTAAACGCAGAACAGAAATTACTTCTGAAGGAAAGGGAAGCACGAAACAGAAAAACAAACGTGGAGCTCCCAAGCTACTGTAATTATTTCATTTCTTGGTCCAGAGAATAGATTCTAGTAGTTTCTTTTGGGTTTCAAACTGAGCAGACACATTTTAGACATTTCGTGACTACTACATACTTCAGTAAAATGGAGTATTTATGTAAGAAATCAATGAACCCACAAGAGACACTGCTTGATACCTCCACGGTTTTCGGGGCACCCCAGGATGTGCAATCTCCTGCCAAACATGGTCGCCTCTGCTCCCGCGCAGACTCCCCCTGGCCTGCACACCGGACACTTGTGACGGAGGTTACTTCACAGCCATCTCTGTCCGCTACGGGACCGCTGCACCACAGGGATGCCCAACAGGTCCAGGGGGAAGGACGGGCGTGGGCTGTCGGCCTCCGATCTTCCGAGGGGCATTAAGCAGGTGGGAGGCCCTTCCTTTCAAGAGCCGATGACCCCTTTCATTTTGTAAGGGAGCAGACATTAGTTGGAAGATGGCCTTCCCTCAGCATGCCGGCCTAGGTGGCAGCTGCAAATCTGGTATTCTGAGAGGCCCATGAAATGAGCAAAGTAACATGACGAGCTAAGAGCTCAGAGCGGGAGAAGCCACTGGGCATGGGGGAGGGGCTTGAGGAGCAATTTAAATGATGAAGTGATAGGCACTAAGTGCAGCAGAAACGCGGAGGACAGAGCAATCAATCACCGCCAAGCTTATCTTCCGTCAAGGGTAGAACTCCAGCTTCCAGATGTACCATTAAAATGTAATGTTCCCACCGGGCTGAGCATGGCAGGTTTCCCTAAGCTTCAGTTTCGCTCAGTTAACTAATTATGAGAAAATGTGACATTGGTATTTACTTTTTCTACAGGGACAGATCATCCCCAGCGGGAGGGAGACATTGTTATTTTTTTTGTTCTGTTTTGTTTTGTCATTAAAAAGAAATTACTTACACAGCAGTAAATAAACTCTTGTTAGGGGAAAGAAACGCTGTTTTCCTTGATGATTTTATCTACTCACCTTAATGCTGACAATCACTTGTTTGGTTTCCTAGAGACAAAGTGGATAAAAGAGCAAGTATTTGGTGCTAGAGCTGGGCTTGAAAATTAACTGAACCACATGCTAGCTGGGACCCCAGGCGAGAAATTTAAGTCCTCAGAGCCTGTTTCCCCAGCTGTAAAATTTAGGGCGATGCATCTCCTGTGCAGGGTGGTTGGTCAGAGATGAAATGAAATAACAGAGTCAAGATGCTTTAACACAGTGTCCCTGCAGAACTGCTCAGTAAGTTCTAGCTTTTATTCTCAGTGACCCTGGTACTCTATTCTGTAAACAGAAACTCTATTCTGTAAGCACGCCACTTCTGCACTGGATCACTGATTCCACACGACCACGCCTCTCATCATGAACTGAGCCTGTCCTTTGCACTACAAACCCATAGGAGTACTGGGCGTTCTACTCCAGCTCACTCTAATGAGAAGCTACTATTTAATGAGAAGGTTTAAGGAAACTCTCCCTTTGGACAACCCGCTACTCTTCAAAGAAAATACACAGAGCTAAGCAAAAGCCATTAGTAAATCTGTGCTTTTTCTCCTGCTACCTGGATGCAAAAGAATAATGCAGTAAGCCTGAGGTGTTAGTAATTTAGAAGTAATTTCATGGATGATTTTGCATGTTTTCGTACACATGAAAATCTGTGTGGGTGCAGAGCAGATATGATTAACCCCATTTTACAGATGAAGGTAAACAAAATCAAGAACAAGAGAGGGTGAATGACAGAAGCCCTGTATTCTATTAAAGGTGTCTGTTAAGAATGGAAAATAACACAGTTATGGGATCTTTCAAAATCAGATTTCCCCAAGAATGAATTTTGTTTCACAGATGGCCAGAGAGACTAGTCATGAAAGAGAGAAGCAGGACTGTTGGTGGAAAGAGAACAAAATGGAAAATCAAGAGGCACAGGGTTTTATGTTTCAATTTCACAATCCATTTGCCCAATGTGTCTCAGATTTTTTAGAGTACATTTCAACAATCTGATTTGTGTCTTTTATAGATGTATTGCAATGTGTTCAAATGTGCAAAAGTATGCAAGATAGATGGTGTAACATTTAAGAGGTCTTATACAAGCCAGACTAAATAAAAACTCCTAAAATGTGTAAATGTAAGAAAATATATATTACTTGCTAGACAGAAAATCCTGGAAAGAATATCATTTTAAGGACATGTGACGGAAGAGTATAACCAATTAGGTCACACTATACAAATCCATATCACACATTTGAGCTATATTTAGAAATTGAAGAATCAACCTAAGAAGCACACACATATAATACTGTTTCTGAAGTCACAAACATATAGTGGCCTTCTAATTTGGCTACTATTTTTTCAACTAATCACAAATAAGAACTGTTAAAATAGCTCCAAATCCCTCTTAGCCATGAGCAAGTCTTCCTGGTAGTACTCACATTCCAACCCTCCAAAGACCATGACATACGGTCAGCGGTATCTCATAATGGCAAAACAAACCCTAGTGGGCTAGGGAATTGAAATTAAGAATTTCCTTCTTCCTCTTTTTTGAGTAGACTATGAGTTCTTATAGACAGAAGGACAAAAGCATCAAAGGTCATGAAGCTAGTTTAAAATAAAAACCCAGGTTTCTAGTTTAGCACTTTGGATATGGAAACCCAAAAACCTATAAATATGCAATCAAAAACCTATTCACACCAGAGACAATCAGTAAAATAACACATGATAATGGGCTGCCATTAGGTGGCTGATTATCTAATTCTGATTTAATGGGGGCAAACATAATTTTCCTGTGATTCTTCATAAAGCGTGATGTGACTTCATTATGCTATCGGGACAGATTTCATGACGTGGCTGCAAGAGAGGTGCCTCAAACTTCTGGCACATTTTCTTAATTCATTCATTTCATAAATATTTTTGAATGTTTACCAGGTGTTAACTATATTAAACAACTCACAATCTGATAGGGGAACCAGCTAAATAAACCATCAAATTTGAGTGCTATCCTCTGGATTAAAGAAACATATTTGCCACAGAGAGTGGGTCAGAAAATGCTCACTGAGTATGAGGGGAGGGAGACACAAACTATCTATATGGCAAAAGCAGTTTCTGGCCAGAGAGACAGTATAGGCAGAGTAGGGTGACATAGATACAGGCTGAGTTCCAGAAATTAGATACAGTCTCAGAAGGCCGGAGTATGTATCCTAGACAGGAGAAGAGTAGAGGAAAAAAAGTGAGCCGTAGAGGAAAACAAATATTCCGCTGCTTAGGGCACACTTATCCACACTGAAACACAAGCTGCAGACCAATCGCTGGCCTGTCAGACAGACTTCATCCCCTGGGCAATGGGAGGATCCACTGTGATCACTCAGTGCCAGGCACAGTGAGCTAGGAGGAGACCCCCAAGGATAGATGCCAATTTTGAGGCAAAGAAAGGCACAAAAAGACATAGAGGCCCCCAAATAAAGCTGTTCGTACCACAGATTTTTGTGAAGATAATGACATTGCATAATTGACCACTGTAGCCACTTAATGAACATTTTGATTGACCGAGTGAGGAAATGAATAACTCTAAAGTTCAGATGAAATGTAATTAGTTTCTTCTTTGAGTGTCATAGCTGTCTCTTAAAATATAAACAGTTCACCTCAACTAGGCCACCTATTCGTGTTAACTTACTAATTAGCTTCATTTCAGACATTGCAAATGGCTTCATTAAGACACAGTCTCAATGTCCAGCTGAGAATGAACATTTGTTCACCATAAACTTTCACTTAAAGGGTGTAAATATGCACAGAGATGATGAATGATTAGTTCAAAATCACAAGAAGTTTCTGATGATGGGACAGAAGTCAGACACTAAACCTAGAAGTAAACGCCAACCTAGTGGTTGTAAAAAATATAAAAAAAATTTAAAAACCCCACCAAGATAGCAAACTCAGGACAGATTAAATCTTTAAATGTGCTTCACATTTCACATTTAAAAACACACACAAAGTATAAGGCGTACATCTTAGAAACTCTGTTAAATAATTCTTCACTCTGACAATGAAACACAAGGATTGAGGCTCAATTTTTAATTAGTATAAATAAGGTACATTCTTACCATGGTCTTCTGAAGAGACTGGTGACCTAAAAGAGAAAATAAGCATGATAAATACTTTGTACATGAAAAAAATAACCACAAATAATTTCATAGAAATTTCAGTCACAAGATCCAGGTAAATAGAAACTCAGTATAGTAGGCAGTATAATTAGCGTGTATGCTGATTGTCTGTTATATTCTAGTCAGCAACTTCTGAACCCTCCTGGACTGTTTGGGCATGGAGTGTTGGGTGAGTGTCCTGTCTTTGTGTAGTGTCACAGAATTCCGATAAGCTCAGCTCAGTCTAATTTATCTCACAGAAGTATGATAATAGGTGAAATGCTGTGATTCGGCCTGTTTCCTGAAGTGAGACCTCCAGAGAAAAATACCAAGGATGTGACTAGCCATAGAGACTAGCTTGAATGTAGATCAAAAGAGATCCGCTTGGACAGTAAAAAAATACAAAGAAATGGCATGAAAGCTCACGACTGAGTGAGACTGAGTTTCACGCTGTGTGTGCCAGCCTTCTGTCTCTGAACCTTGGAGAATCAGGATAAGGCAAGCGGGCAACTATTGGGATCCCACAAACTTGACCAATAATTTTTTCATAACGTGGGTTGGTCCAGGCTTTCTCATGGTAATCAGATATAAAGTGAAGCATCATGCTAATCAGAATAACCTTTGTTTTGATTCCTAATTATGATATACAGGGAAATGCACATGAATTCACCTCTTGTCTTGATCGAAAGACTCTTTGTGAATAAACAGTAAAGTATAAAGACAATAGCAGTGGAAAGAAAGCCTTAAACCTCATTAGTGACAAAGTATGAATCATCTCCACCTCATAGGTCTCTCCCAGTGTGTCAAAACCACGGAGGGCCTCAGACTTGATGGAAAGAAAGTTGGCAATTAATTCATAGGGGATGGTGAATAAGAACTTGTCATAATCAATACATCACTGCTGCCCGAGAAACACTGCCTCCCCCCAAGTTCAGGGACTGACACAGCACTTGGAATTCCCATGTTCTGTGCTGCTTGCACACTGATCTACGTACTAAGGTGCAGGCCCCTTGTGACATGGAACTGTGTTTTATTTAGAATAAATATCTCTAATTTAAACTTATGGAATGCATCTGATTTTAGCACCACCATGCTAATATTCAGACTCAGACACATGCTGGATCTCCACAGAGTTATCATATGACCTTCCAGTGACCGAGCCAAGTTTGTGGCTCCCAGGCCAGCCGGGAGAAGATAAGCGTCAGGGACTGGTTCTAACATGGGCGATCTCAGTGCCCAGGACCTCGTCTATGACACTCCACAACAGAGACGCATGCAATCTATCTCAGTGACTCAGAGAAATAAAGTGTGCTGAATGGAAGATGACATGGGATTGCATGGTGAGGGACACGTATTTAAAATAAGATAATTTCTCAAGCTCCTAGGGCATAAGAAAAGCACCAGTAATGGGAAACATCATTATTCTGGGCATTTTCATAGATGTAAGCAAAAACATGTCATGGGTTGTTTACAAATCATTTCTCACAGAGCAAGCTAGGGGAGCAAAGAAATCTCCACGCCACAAATAAATGTGTCCCGTGGACGGCTTGCAGACCAGGGTCTCTCCTGTTTTCTGCAAAAGCAAAGAACTAATATTAAACCTGAAAAAATACAGATGGCTCCATTAAAGTCTCAAGAGGATGTGCTCTGTAGTATATCCGGGCAACAGGGAAGAACTATCAATTTCAGAAGGTTTTGTAAGGATTAGTCTTGTTACGTTTTTCTGCTGAGTGTCCCCTACATGCCTGCATTTCTGGAATTCGAAGACATATGGAGTATTTCAATCCTCACCCAATATCTCATCTTTCACTGCAACAAGTCACTAATGACACCACTGAGGCGTGCACATCATCCGTTACTGCTGGAAATGGGCAGAAAGAGTTTCATAGAACTTAGCTCAGGAGAGAAGAAATATCCTGAAATCAACAAAGTAAGTTATTTTTAAACAGAGGTCAAATCTCAGGAACAGAACTCCTTCTTCAACCTGATGTTGAGGCAGCAGGGAAGCTCGGTGTGAGGGGTGGAAAGGGAAATGGAGTAGAAAATAAGAAAAGAAGATAAAATGCAATAAAGCTTTTGTAAATGAAGGGGCAGGGTTGGAGAGAAAGAAAGGGATTGGAACAAAACAGGAATCAAGATATAACATGAGGGCCGGGAATTTGGCTCAGTGGTTCTGGCACCTGCCTGGCAAGCACGGGGTGCTGAGCTCGATCCCCAGGACCACACACCACAGTGCCGGGCGTGGTGGCTCACGCCTGTCATCCCAGCACTCCGGAGGCAGAGGCAGGAGGATTGCTGAGTTCAAGGCTTGACTGGGCTACACAGTGAGTTCAGGGCCAGCCTGAACTGCAAAGCGAGACCCTGTCTCAATAAAACATGAGCAAGCAGAGATTCCCTTTGGTGAATATGATCTTTGTGTAGTTAATTTAAAGGAAGGAAAGCTCACTGCCTGTTATGCCCACTATCCTGAGGAACACACAGTTTTGTCCCAGATGATGGGTGTTTTCTCCATGTATACTTCATCTCGGGGTTAACATCTGCCCTCCTGGTGGAAAGCAGTGCTAGCGTTCAAATAACTCCATGCCTTACAGCTCTCCTCTTGGCTTCTTTCCTGATTACTAGCCTTTATTATGATCTACTGAATATTCATACTTTGGCTATTTTATTTTCAGTATTTTTTATAATTTTATTTCATTCAGACTCAAAAAAAATACTTCAAGGCTTGCACTTACAATCTTTCTTCCATCATATTAAATCTAAGAAACTACTATGCATTTTTGAATTTTTTATTTCATACTGACTCAGTTAATTATTTGAGACTTTTACATACTTAGCCCTATGCCAAGTCAAAGAGATATAAGGTACATGTTCAAGGAACTCAGCATGTATTAAAGAAAAATAACTACTCAAAAGGTTATAATATAATAAGGAAATGCAATGATCCAAATGTACACAAAGAATTAGCACAAAAGAGAGAAAGATCAATTCTGTTTCAAAGGAGTCAAAAGGTAAGATGCACATAAACTGGGCCTTAACGAATAAATAGCTTATGAGGTAGGAAAGAGAAGACTCCTAGGCAGAAGCCATAGGCATACAAAAAGGAGTACAGATTAGAAAGTCCGTAATACATTATCAGATAGACATGAAATGTGCTATTCCTGAAATGTAAAGGAATAATAAACCTGAAAGAAAGTCACAGAAGCCATCTCATATGGAGCTTGTGAGACCATTTTGAAACAACTATAATTTACCTTCGAAGTTAAAGGGAACATGCATTTATTTGAAAGCTACATATTCTGATTTATACTTTTGAATGAGCAGGAAATGAACATCAAAAGACAAATTAAAATGTAGAAGACAAGTTAAAGACTATTATTGTACAACTTGTATGTTAATAAGGGAAGAATAAAAATTGATCCGCTCTTCGATTCTCTCTGAAACTCATGAAAGTAACAAAGAGGAAGAAAACCAGTGAAGGAAACACTATTTTTGACTAAGCTAGATGTTTCTGAACCTCAAGCATCATCTATGGTTAAGAGATACCAAGTACAGTGAAAATGAGACCAAATTTCAGGGGAAAAGGAAATTCTGATCTTATTTGGCTAAAGAGACATAAGCTACATCATCCACCACAAAACTATGGCAGAAAGCTCTCTACTGTAAACCAGAGTGTCCTGTGAGAAGCTGGATCAACCCCCAGTGCACAGTGACATTAAGAAAGAGGTGAAAGGGCCGGAGGGTTAGCTCAGTGGTTCTGGCGCCTGCCTCGCAAGCACAAGGACCTGCGTTCAATCCCCGGTAACCACATAGAATACTGGGCGTGGAGACTCACACCCACCAACAGTCAACACCGCGTACCACAGTGCCGGACGTGGTGGCTCACACCTGTCATCCCAGCACTCGGGAGGCAGAGACAGGAGGGTTGCTGAGTTCGCGGCGGCTTGCCTGGGCTCCATAGTGAGCTCAGGGCCAGCCTGAACTACAAAGCGAGACCCTGTCTCAAAAAAGCAAAAGAAAAAAAAAAAAAAAAG
>PVIC010031955.1:0-14534 GCA_004025085.1 Thryonomys swinderianus | reverse complement strand
GAATCTTGTCCCCCTTCTGATGTACTGAGCCACCAAGGGCCCCACCCAAAGCTGGAGACTAGCCTACTGACCTTGCTAACTTTCACCTACAGCCAACTTTAGGAGGTATAGCTGGGTTTCCCATGACAGTTAAGCTTAATTGTCAACTTGATTGACTTGGGAGCCCCCTAGGGGAATAGTAGAACACATTTCTGTATGGACTGCGGTGGTTGTCCATGGGACTCTATTATCTAGCCCCTGGCCCTTTCTTTTCTGGCACTGTTTCCCTGTTCTGCTTTCTGGCAGCCATGAACTAAGTCACTTGGCTCCATCACCTTCCGCCATAGTGTTGTTGCCTTCGAGCCTGCAGTCATGGATCAAATTCTATAAACCTCTCTCTCCTCAAAGCTATGGGTGTTGAGCAGGGACATAAACAATACAGATATTGTCTCTACAACGTTCTCGAGTGATTTGGTATAGTCATTACTATCCCCAAACTTCTCAAAGGCACAGACGAGTGACCCAGAATTACGCGGCTGATTTGTAGCATAGGGATGATGTTTCTGTGGTCCCTTGACTTCAGCCTCATACCTTTTCCAAGGGAATGTACCTTTCTGCTTCTTTTTTCCCTAAGAAAAGAAATGCCCTCCCCTCCATTCCTGGGGAGGCATGATCTCTCTTTAGGAGATTTCTCAAGCACTATCCATGGGCCCTTCCCATGCTTCACGATCCTGGTGGTGCCCCTTCCTCTTAGGCTCTCTGGGAGTTTTCAAAGAGAGACAAATATTTCCTAGAGTTAAGTAATTTCTTTATTTCCCTAAAAGAAATAGAACAAAACTGCGAGGGAGTGGTCAAGAAGAGAAAATTCAACATCCAGAAAATTCCATAAAATAACCACATAGTTTAGGTGTTTTGCAGGGACCTGCAAAAGGAAAACAGACACAATTCTCTCTCTCTCTCTCTCTCCAGGAACTTGCCCTGTACAACAGAAAATATTGATACAGGCTCACAGCAAAAAGACACTGAGACAACTGCATAAACATTAAAAAACAATTAAACAAGACATCAAAATATTGACAGAAAAAAAGCCTCTCAGAGTTGTACAATTTGTTTTTGCTACAAATTTATTTTTCTGACTTTGTTTTTGTTTCAAAGAGGTATGAAGCTGAGAAAGTGCAGAGAATGGCAGATCAAAGAAGTATCAGGGGGTCCCACCGACAGGCAGAGGACAGGGTCAAGGCAGCTTCTCTTGGAGCAGGCCATGGAACCCAGGTCCTGAGTTCTACTCCTTCCTTTGCCACGTATTTTCATGGGATTGATAATTGTCCCCTGTCACTATGCTGCATGGATGCCATGTGACAAGAGCAGACAAAAGCTGAAACTTGCTTTCAACAACTACGACAAAGTGTTCATGGTTGGTCCATCTTGGACAAAAGAGGATGACTTGTTTAGATGCGAGCTACTCTTTCTGGACAAACTTGGTCAGGATTCTAATGTCGTCTTATGCTGTGTTCACAGTAAATCTAACACACCTGAAAGGGAAAGAATCCATTTGCGTTTTTTTAAAAAAACAGGGTTATAAAAGTTGCTGAAACCCTGTTCAGCAAAGATGCTGCTTATTCAAAGTAAGTGACTCACTGCAGAGAAAGCAGGAAGGAGCTTTAGAGGACAGAAGATGAGTTAGCAGAAAATACAACCTGCTCTTTCCCACCTTTCTCCTTTACAGAGATTCTAATAGGAAGAGAAGCCACCACAGTGGTGAAGAGTGTGATTTGAAAGGTGACAGACAGTGGAGGAGGAAGTCTCCTAAAGAGAAACCATAGCCTCCAGGGTTCATGGGCCAGGGAGAAGATCTCTTTTCTTGGAAAAAAAAAAAAGGAAACAAATGCTGCACTCCCTTGGAAAAAAAAAAAAAAGTTGAAGCAAGAGAGCACAGGGACCATAGCAGCAGGTTTGATGTCCAGTGACTACTGTTTCCCCTGTCCCTCTGGCACACCTTAGTCTGGGTGAAGACCTCAGTTTCCCTGTGCCTCTTGGAGCTTAATGGCAGTAGCATCATGTCTCTCATGGGACTGCAGTAAAGGGTCAAAGAGATAAATACCATCTGCAGTTTTTCCAACACAGCAAACTCAACCGTTCCTCTTTTAGGAGATCAAAGGTACAGAGATTTTTCATTGATTACCATTGGTGAAATTAGCCTCTTTTAAAAAATGGTCATGAATATTCCAAAGCTCATATAATGAAACTTACATAAAAACATAATTACGTGCACAGTCAGTGCTAGGCCAGAGTCAGTTTGAGCAAGTCAATTACAATATTTGGCAAACTGAATTATCTCTCATGGGAAGTTCTGAGATTTAGTTTGACTTTTTAGTCAATGAAATAGACTTTCCACTGAAACCCATACTGTTCCTGGTAGGAATTTAAGAAACTTCATTTCACATGGAAACAATGGATTAATAAGAACTAACAAAGCACCTGCCAAAAAAGAGGGGAGGGGTCATTGGAAGGAATGTTACAATTCAAATCAAAAAAGAAATCTGGTAGGTCTTGCCCCCAATTTATCATCCACTATGATAGTTGCGACTGATCTTTGTACAGCTTGCTTCTGACTCTAGGTTGGAATCACCAAGGGAAGAACCTGACTTTGATTTTAGCTGTTGCATTAAGAAGATAGCGGTGCAAATGTTGGCCTGAATTTGCCCACAGAGTCAGAAGCATTGATATTACTCTGCAAACCCTGTGGAGTATGGGCAGGTGAACAGTGCTGATAGTTACTTCACAAAATTCCATTCAAAAATATTGATTGGGCACTCATTGTATGCCATGAGTGCCATGAGCAGTGACATTGAACCAAAGCTTAACAGATGATTCATATAGAGAATGTGATAAATCTACATCATCCAGTCACATATATACACACACATGCACACACAAATACACACATACATGTGTAGTCATAAATTCCAGGGAAGATGAGTTTAAGAAATTAATATAAAGTTGCCATGTTATCCAGTGGAATTTTTTGAGTGTCTGGATTACTCTTAAATCATTAAGATTTGTGCTTTTCCCTTTATAGTTTCAAGTTTATCAGTAAGAAACACCCACATCAGTAAGAAATTATATTCTTTAAGCCAACAGGAAAAATGAAAAGTTCCATGGTTTAGAACTCTTGATTCTGAATCAAATCATTGCTCTGATGAAGAAACTCAATAAATAAATGGTTTCAAGATGATGCCTGACCAATAGATTCCAAATACCATGACACTGGTCAGGCCAGCTTTCCCCATCACATCTTGCTGTCTGGTTTACCATGTTCATCACAGGAAACCTGGTTTCATGCTCAAGTTGCCCCGAGATTGAGGAGGGGCCCCAAACTTGTGACTTCATATTTTGCTGTGATGTCTTGAGATCTGTAATGACCATAGACTTTTTAGTGCAGTCCAGAAGAGTAAGTGCAACCTGAGGTTGCAGACATGAAAAGGACACGAAAAAGTTGCAGCCAGCCTCCTTGGTAGCCTCAGCTTCTACAGCTTTTCTAAAATGCTCCTTCCTCCAGGTACACTCAGATCTTCTTTCTACACTCTTCACCTCCTAAAATGTGGGACTGGGACTGCCTTCCATCCACTTCTGCCACTTGCAGAGGGCCTGAAAGGCTCAAAGTTGCCCAAGACAGGGCCATTGCCTTTACTGCATTTTGCCTACTCCCATCCAAGTACACGGTACACCACTGGCATGGGGTTTGCCATTGGCCATGGGTTAGAGCAGTAAGTTGTCAAGAAAGTTAAATTCCTGGCTTAATTTCACATACTTGCTGAGCTCTATCGTCCAAACCTAGCTCTTGCCAGGAGGAGGAATCTAGGAGTTACAAGCCTGAGTGTCTTCAGTTCCTGCCCCTTAAGGCAGGATCTCCCAGAGGGGCCTCTGGGGCCCACATTTAGGAGTATCCTGCTCAGGAGAGTCAGTACCCTAGCTATCTTGGTGCTGTGGGGAAATTTCCTTCCTTCTAAAGTTCCTGAATCTGGCCTGTTTCTGTCTTTTCTGGTTAGCTTTAGGCATCCTCTAGAGAAAAGACACACACACACACACACACACACACGATCACACACACGAACACACACATGTACACCCACAAATTCAGAGATTCCACATAGGAATTAAATATTTGCATTTAAACTCTAATATTCGCATTTTAAACCATGTTGTCTGTACTAAGATAAACAGTGAAATCCATGTTTAACAACATAAAATTTCAATTTTTCATTACTTAGGATGTTAAATAGCAAATAAAGTTACCTTGACAAGTCAAAAGACAGATTACATGATAAAAAAAATCTTTATATTTTTGTACCTTTAATTACACTATTTTCCTACATTTTGAACAAAGATCTCCATTTTCATTTTGCACTGTGTTTTGAAAATTACGTGGCTGGGCCTGCTGCCACTGTCCATTGGAAATTTGGGTACAGAATTAGAATAGAGACATCGTGTAAATTTAATACTCACTTCTCAGTTGTTTGCTATGAGTCTGTGAGCACCAGGTCTCTCCCCAGGAATATTTCCATCTCTCCATTCCCAGACAGTTACCTGAATTTCTTATAGATCTCCTTACCCAGTCATTTTTCCTTCTGTTTTCTTACCATGTACGGATGGTTTTAATGTGTAAACTTTTCTCTTTCCAACATTCCTTTACAGTTGGAATATAACTACTCATGGAAATCCATGACATAGGTTTTTACTCATAAAATAAATATTCTACAACTCTTTTCCCTTATAAATGCCACACCTATAAAACTATAACCCGAATCATCTTAGCCTAAGAGTGATCAAAGACTAGTCCACTAAGAGAAAATAAAGTTCGAAATAATTCACATTATATGTTGTCTACTCAATGAACAGGCCCATGGGAATTCTTGACATTCCGTATTATCTTACCATTGACTTATTTCTTGCAGGGAATTTATACTACTAGTGATAGAAATGTAAACATATGCAAATGACTCAGAAATATGCCCTTAGCCATTGCAGTTGTGTCAATGTCTCTCAGATTTTAAGATGCAGAGTACTGTCCCTTGGATGTCTGATTAAAAAAAAGACTGTCAGGTCCTACTCTCAGAGCTTCATATTTACGAAGTCTGAGATTTTATATTTCCAAATTCCCAGGGCAGTCTGGCACGGAGACCAGACTTTGAGAGCCACTGATTAAGTGGTAATATGATTTTTAAGGGACATGAAGAAAGAAACTTCATCTTTCCAGCACCCTTTCTTGTCCAAAAGAAGATACTTATTCCACAATCTTCCATGCACAAAAGAAAAATAAATATTCTGATTCTTCAAATGCACTGCAGAGCTATTTTAAATCTCAGTGAGGCTGCATATCATACTGGATAGGAACCAAAAGCTTTCAAGTATACCATAGGCAGTGAACAAGAACCATCACTCCCTTCATGGGCAACCAAGTTTGCCCAGTGGTGCTAAGACTAAGACTAAGCTGATGTGCTCAATGTGGAGGTGAAGAAGCCAGCTCATTCACTCTTCCTCCAGTAACTCTGTAGAAAGTCCATTCTCCTAAGTGGGTGTGTGGGCGGTCACATTTCATTCTGACGTTCTTTGATCTCAGGATAGTAGAGCAATTTCACTCTGCTTGGAGTTTCTAGATATGTAGAAACATAGGAATTATTGTGCTCTCCCAAAAGCTGTCTTACCTTTGCCCCCAAAGAAATTAATATATTTCTTTCTTTAAAAACAAAATTTCATTACAAATAATTTGAAAAATGTACAGGTCATTTGGAAATAAAAGAATAAAAGGCCCATAATCTCACCACTCTAACAAAACCAATATTGGCATTCTGGTTTATTTCCTTCTAGTCTTATTCCTATTAATTTATTTAACATGTTTATAATTTGTAGTTACATTTTCAATAACTCTCCTCTCACTTAACATTGTGCAGAATAATGATGTATGTAATTAGTCACTAAACATCCACAAAATTTCCTCCAGACAGTGTTAGGATGAACTCAATGGTAACATTTAAGAGACATCTAACCTTTCACTTAGATTCCAGAGACTTGCTTGTTCTTTTTTTTTCTGTATAGTGTTTATTCAGATGGTTTCATGATTAACTCATGAGAAGAGTTTTCAAGCTCTACTTAAGTATCTCTAAATTCACATATCAAAACTAGCAGCTTGCAGAGAGGCCAGGTTACTCCTTCTTTCCCATTCCTTCATTTTTCTTTCTGCCTCCATAGAACGAGGCAGCCATGCAGTCATGCTAGTTCATTCATGGTTGTTTTGTTGTTTGTTTTTTAAGAAACACACACTGCCCACCAGAATGCCTTTACATTTTTATTCATCTTGCTAAACCTTACAAACCCTTAAGCCCACAGGGATGTGATCTGCATCTGACCCCTTCCAGAGAAGATTGTCCCCTCTCTCACAGCATTTCCGTAGCCTCTTTCTGCTCCTACTCCAGGCTCTATCACGAAGCCAAGAGACTCACTAGGGTTAGGACCTTCTTCATACAATATTTTCATTGCTCCACAGATGATGCAATTAGAGGAAGTGGGTAGAACTGATCAGTTAATCTGAGAATTGAGTTTCCTTTCCTAGTCACTACTCCATTTAATGAGTTTTCTGTTAGCAAATAAAATAATTTATTACCTTTTAAAATCAAGTATTGAGTAACAGGGAAATAATTTTAAATAATCAAGAAAATTGAGGTTAACTGTGACAAAGAATAATCACAGGATCACACTGCCTTAAAACCTATCCTTTTAAGAAGAGAGCGTTTGTAAATAAATTCATACATCCCTCTTTAGTTAGGGGATTAATTGCTCAGTGAGGGCTAAAGAGGTACCATTCCAGGTAAAGAGAATGTTATATGACTTAAGATGAATAGTAAAGCTTCATAATAAAAATCAAGAAATTAGTCTGGAATTCCTCTCTCTCTGACTCCATCTATACTAAACACAGCCAACAGATGCATATTTTTTTTGATCTGACAAGAATGTAAAAGTCTTTAAAATTCATGTATACCACCACTGAAGGGGGGAAATGTGGCTTCCAGCATTAGTAGAGAATTTTAAGAATTTATAGAGAATAACTGAGTAAAATAAACATTTAAGAAGACATATTAGATTGGTTGCTGATACTAAGAGTATACATGGCAAAAGTAAGCTGAGCTATTAAGCAATTATCCACTCTTTTTAATTCACACCCAAACTAGGATTCCCTTATTACAGTTTAGACTAAGTTATCTAAATACTTCAATCGGCTACATTCAACTATGATGACACATCCTAAATTAACTTTTCCTTCCACTATGGGGGGAAGCCTTACATAAAACAAAGAAGACAAATTTTGCCTTCAGATACTCGCCCATAAGTCCCTTTAATTTCATGTCAATATGCACACATTTTTCTGAGCAAGGAATTTGGCCGAGACCAACCAAATGCTAATTTAACGTTCTTGTCAGATTTAACAAATTATGTGTAACTTAGTGCATATGTTCATCAAGTTTTTAGAGATGAAGAGCATATTTACCCTAGTCAATATTCATATCTTTGAGAAAAATTCTTTTCCTTTTTTCTTTTTAAAATGGATTGTGCTTTGACATGAGCTCAAGTATTTGCTTATTTGTTCTGAAGGGAGAGTCTTGATTCAACTATCAGAAAACAGCAAAGATCTGCTATCTCTTTATGACATTTTCTTAATCATACCTGAACTTTGAGCAGAAGTCTTGATTGGTTAGCTCCACAATATAATCTACAATAACTGGAAAATACATACGGGTTGCATGAATTTGAAATCTCAGCTGACATCTGAGTAATGTTGATCTTGTTTATATGACAACCTCATTATGGCACATAATTGCTCAGCAATCTCCTAGCAAATACTGGGTTAAAAATGCCTGGAAGATGCTTGTTCTTCTCGTTATTAATTAGCACGTGTCCACTTCGCCAGATCCAGTGCCCAAACTTCATTTGTTATGTTCAGCCAAATGCATGAATAGCTTTGGAGTAATTATTTTCCAACATCATCTAATACCTCTCTGCACATCAATTAAAAATCCTCTTAACAAGGAACTGCATTTTGTTTGAGATCAAATGCCTGGTCCAAAGCTATATCAATCATGTAGAGCTAATTAGTGGCTCTGCTTTATATCATTTGTTTTACTTTATTATTTCATTGTACACTTCCTAATGAAACCAATTGAACAGTTTTTAAATCTTTGTTCAATTAATTGAAGGCTTAAAGGCCAGCTACCTAGTCAGGCTTTCTTCAGTTTGAAAAGAAATACATGAAGGGTGGGGAAAGAGGGGGAACCCCATAGATGTGTTATTATACCTATTTACCTTCTGAAGTGCCCGCTCTATAGACACAAGTTTTAAAAGGTTTATCACCACGCTTACACTGCTAGCAAATAATTCATTGCTTAGTATACCTTTACAACATCTCTGTACATGTGGAGCCACTTCAGAAGGATGAGATGAAACAATAATAGGAAATGCAGGGCAGTTCATCTTAAAGGCTGTGCATGGAAACTCTCTAAATTATTGTGTATGTCTAACAGCATTTTATAAACTGGTTGTCTGGCTTTCCTCTTTAGTGCAAAAAACAAATAGGAAAATGCTGAGCTGTGAAACCTCTCTAGCAGCAGCTCTTTGGGCCTGGTGAGAGCTGTAGATTCCGGTGAAATATGAATGGATTAAATGCACACTAACTACCCCAAATGGGGAACTATAATGAGGGGAAGGACAAGTTCCAGCTCTCTAGAGTTTCTTCTAGCTCATCAGAACCAGGTCTCAGTTCCAGCTCAAGAAGACACACAGGAGGCAAGAGAAAGAGCCCGGTTTGTGCCAGGTATACAGCACCCAGTTCCTTGGCCTTTGTCACACCCAGTCTCCCCTCTGGTATTCATTTTGATTTATGGAAACTTCTAGTATTCCAGTCCTGTGTGTGGTAGTCTCTCCAGCTACAAAGTGTATCATAGTTAAGGCAAAAGCAGGGGAGTTGATGTTGGTAAAAGTAGAACTAATTTTCTCCAGAGCTGCCATCTCTAAAATGGCCCCCTTCCTCACAAACACGAATTCATTTTAACTAAACAAAACTGACATATCAGCAGATGTCAGGGCTTCCAACAAATGGGCTGTGGTTTTCTGTCTGGTCTGTGCCAGAAGGGGAAAAATCAAGACCAAATTTTCTGAAGAGTTAGGCTGGATTAAAAATTCACTACAGAATTGTGAAAATACATAAACTTATGACATGTATTTACACATTTATTACTTTGAAAATAAGCTGATGGGAAGAATTCTATCCAAGAATAGGGGAGATGAGAGTTTTTTTTTTTTTTTTGAAAGCTCTCACAAGATTTGAAAATCCTTTAGAATCACTGGGGGGTAGAGATTAAAAGGCTTGGGAATCCCCTAATTTACTTGTTCTTCACCCAGATGTCTGTTCCTTATAATGATTAAGTTACTAACCTTTATTTGTCAGTAATAATTGAATTCTACACCAAAGTGAATTATCGCGCCAAATGAACTGCTCTGCTGCAATTTTAAATAGCCTTCTTTTCAAATTATCTCTCATGATTTATATTAATCCTATAGGGAAAGCAGAGAAAAATTATATGGAAATTGGTGGTTTGAAATTAATGTGAATGGATAAAAGTGTATGATAGCTTCTCATGGTTCAGCCAATGAATTTAATAAGATAACCTTCCTGACTTTAGCATTCACTTAAAATGCTGTGTGACAAATCTTTAACAGGGTAGTTGTTAGAACACAGTGCACACCATTCTAGAAAAAAAGAGGTGGACATCTCCTTTAAAGTCATGTTAATTTCATTAATCAGAAAATCTGGTATAATAGGATAAAACATCTCTCTCTCTCTCTCTCTCTCTCTCTCTCTCTCTCTCTCTCTCTCTCTCTCTCTCTCTCCCTCTCTTTCTTTGTTGCAATGATCCCCAGAGTTTGTTTAGTTCTTATAAGTAGTTCTTTCACAGCTAATGCGGTCTGGAACCCAGATCCTATTTCTTCCACTGAACCTCCCAAAGCACTTGGTCGCTGTACTCTCCACCTGATTTCTGCCTATTGTTTAATACTTTTCTCATGTTCTAGAAACCTGAAATCTTGCCTCCTCCTGTACCTTGTGGTTTCTCAAGCTCTTGTAATAACAGGAACCATCTGGGAAATACAGATTTCTAGATCATTTCTCTAGATTCTTAATCTTTTTGGATGAGCTCATGAATCTGCATGTTTAACAGCCTTCTTTGGTGATTTATAGTCTCAGGAAAGTACAGAAATCATATGGGAGAAGGAGAAGGGTCTTATTCTCTGAGTACCTAAGCTACTATGCCATATACCACACATTTCTGTCTGTAATTTTTACTGCTCCGTAGCATCTTGTAATTATTTTGTCTTCCCTTAGGAGTTATAAATGTTTTGAATATGGACAATATTCTGAACCCACCTATTTCATCCAACACAGGTCAGCATGGGAGACAGTCACTGGAGAGGAGAAACAGTTCATGGCAGTCAGAGGGCAGCAAAGCAACCAAGGGACTTTAGTAACTTCTTTCTGTCTCTGGTGCTATATTTAAGATACCAGGATTGGGGCAGGGCCAAATCATTCAGTGGACTGACTAATCACACTCTCTGTTTCTTTTCCTTTATTGAGCTTATTGGTACACTTTACATATGTTTTATGATCACATTCAACATTGAGAATTTGTACCTGTACATGATATATCTTGATACTCGTTTTCCCATTCCCCTGCCCTCCCCCTATATGCATAAGCTTTGTTCTCATTTTTTGACCATCATATTTTCTTTCCCTTCTTTACTTTCCCCTACTCTCACTTTTCCCTTGCCCTTTGAACATTGTCTTCCTAGTTTGCCATATCTATTGTATATTCAAATCTCATTTAAACCTTCAGATTCTCATACTAGAAAAACCGTATGGTATTTACACATCTGTGTCCTATTAATTTCACTTGTGAGTATGGCCTCAATATGCATCCATCTCACTACAAATGTGTCTAATTTATCATTCTTTATGGCTGAATAATACTCCATATATATGGAGTGTGTGTGTATATATATCTGTGTATATATTTTTTATCTGTGTCATATATACATATATATATGTAATAGCTAAATATGTTACATATACACATATATTAAATAGTACATATATATGTAATATATACATGTTTTATATGTGTGTGTGTCTGTGTGTGTGTGAGTCTGTGTGTGTGTGTAATAGCTAAATCTTGGGTGAAGCCCAAATGCCCACCAACCAGAGACAGGCTAAAGAAGATGTGAGTTTTTTTAAAATCAAATAGAGTATTACTCAGCTATAAAGAGTGACAAAGTGAGACATTTATAGCTAAATGGATGCACATTGAGGTCATACTCATAAGTGACATAAATAGGATACAGATACGTAAATACTGTTATCATTTCCCCACAGTGAGAAACTGAAGGTGTAAATGAGGTCCAAAATGTATGATAGGTACTGTGAAATAGGAAGAAAATGTTCAAAGGGAAAAAGAACTTGTGGGGGCAGGGGAAATCAAACAAGGGAAAGAAGAAATTTGATGGTAAAAAGGAAAAAATGGAAACAAAACTTATGTATATATAGGGGGTGGGGAACTATAAAGAGGGTAAGGAAATGGGAAGAAATAAGAATCAAGATATATGACCTACAGGTACAAATTCTCAAATTGAATGTGATCATAATGTATGTATAAAATGTACCAATAAATTCAATACTTGCATACCCCCCCAAAAAAACACCAAGTTACACTCCATTAAGAAGGGGCTGTGAATTCCACTTGATAGGGGAGAATTCTTGCTCCTGTCTCCAAAGTCATTCATTTGGAGTGTCCCAAACATAGCATTTTAAAGTCTCTAAGTCCTGCAGCAGAGATATAGGCTTGATTTTTTAAAATTCTCCCAAAGCATTTTCCTTTCTCACACATATTTTGGCTAGCACTCTGGGTGTTCTTTTTATAAAACATCAAGGATGATATCCTCACAACCAGTACAGTGGAAGAAATAATGAATTAGAAGAGACATTGGCTATAGACAACCAGTATAACTTTGTGACTGTATGTTAGGCCTTGCAATTCATATTAAGAACTCCATGTAATTGTTTATAGAGTTAATTTGGCAAGGCATGACTTGAAAAGATATTAAAATAAACATTTCCCAATATTTTAGATTCATTTTTATTTGTACTCTAAATCAAAATAAAGGCTAAAATGTATTGATTTTCTAGAAACAATTCTCTCTACCGTATTTATAGAACTTTAAACTCAATAAAGAGACTCTGAAATTCAATGGAAGGTTAAAGCTCTACTTAAGAATTCCTCACCTTAAATACTAGAGAAATGTGATTATCCATTATACAAGTAAAAAACAGCCTAATGAAATAAGCATCAAATACCAGACACCACGAGAGAAACCAGAAAGTTCTGAAGTAAAATAGAGGACCAGTTTGGCTCAGTGCCTAGCTCAGTCCTCACCTCCTAGATATATACAATTTTGAGGGCTGGAGATTTAGCTCAGTAATTGCAGCACCTGCCTAACAAGTGTAAGGTCCTTGGTTCGATGCTGGTAACTGCATACAATAATACTGGGCGTGGTGACTCACACCCGCCAGCAATCAGTACTACATACCACAACGCTGGGCATGGTGGCTCACATCTATAATCCCAACACTCGGGAGGCAGAGGCAGAAGGATTGCTGAGTTTGAGGCTGTTCAAAGCTTGCCTGGGCTACATAGTGAGCTCAGGCCCAGCCTGAATTACAAAGCAAGACTCTGGCTGAACATATATATATACACACACACACACACACACACACACACACACACACACACATATACATATAGCTTTATTGATTAATTTTAAAAATAACAAATTTTTCAATAAAAAACACAATATCTCTGACAGAGTGCTGCTAACTTTAAAGATCAATTTTGTGTCAGCTGAAGACTTCCACCATTATTATCTTTAGATTATTGTCCTAGTTACATTCTCATTGCCGAGACACAATACTTGCCACTCACAAATTAAAAGATGTTTTCAGTCTACAGGTGGTCAAGGTTTCAGTCCATAGTGGGCTGGCTCCTAAGTAGGGTGTCGGGCAGAGGAGATGCAAAGGGGAAACAACTCAGGACAAGGTGGTGGGAAGCAAAGAGAGATCAAGGGAGGAGGAGGGAGGGTGATATTTCCTTCCAGGCCACTCCCCCAGTGATCCACCATCTTCAACCAGGGTTTAGCTCCCAACTTAGATTTAGCTGTAAATGTATCAATAGAGTAAAGTCTGCATGATTAGTCACCTTCCCCCAGTGCACCTGTTTTCTGGATTTTCTCTTCTACTCTACTGGTATTTCTATTTGTACCTTAACATGGTTTTATTCTTTCCATTGTGGAGGGTTTTAATATGCCTTCTATAGAATAAGGCTAACATCATGCCTGATATCATTTCTTTTTAAAATAACTTTAAAAGTTATATATATTTTTTTCTCTTTACATAGACTTTATAATGAACTTGTCTTGCTCAAGGAAAAAACTGGATGTACTATTACTATTGTCATTACATTTATTGTTTGGTATTAAGTCTTCCCATCCAAGAAAAAGCTATGTTTTCTAGTTACTGAAGTCCGCATTTATATCTTTCAAGAGGATTCCTAGTGTTCTTCGTATGAATTTTGGATGATTCTTGGGTGTGCAAGAATTGTATATATAGAAATACATATGTGTATGATATAGATATGCATATGTCTTATTTTGTGATCATCATAAAAGCTATTGATTTGTAAAGCCATATTTTATGTGTTTTCTTTCATTCCTTATCTTCCAGATGTAGTTATATAACTTGTGAATATTGATACTATTTAAATCTAAGTACCAGTACTTTTGTATTTAGCATGATTTCATTTATTTGCTTTTTGGCTAACACTTCCCATATATGATAGGATAATAGTGATCATGGTGAGCATCCTTCACTTGTTTCTGCACTTAGCAGGAAGGTTTGGATATTTCTGTGCTAATTAAAATGTTACTTTTCTACTTTCTGGATATGTCTATCATATTCTCTCTTTAAGAAAGTAATCATTTACTTCTATTTTATTGTGAATGAGTGTTAAATCCTTCAACTATTTTTATGTATTTTTGGATATGTTGTTTGCTCTATAAATATGATGGATTAGAATAAATTAGAATTTTTTTAATATTGAATCTCTTCAGGAAAATCTTTTATGGTTGTGGTATATTATCATTTTTGTATGAGGTTTTGATTATTAATAGTCCATGTGATTTTCTCATTTATGTTCATAAAAAGATTGTTGTATGCTTTAAAGTTTGGGTGCAATCCTGTATGATCCTGTTTACTTCTTGCAGAAGCTCTTAAGGTTTTTCAATATATGAGAATTGTTCATAAGGCACTGGGTCCATATAATGGCTGTTTTTATTGAAATTTTATCCTTTGTCTTTAGTTTTTGTGTTGTGTCAGTTGTTTATAATGCTTTTTTTTTTTTTTTTTT
>PVIC010031954.1:0-20998 GCA_004025085.1 Thryonomys swinderianus | reverse complement strand
GGATTCTGACAACTTGAAGGCCATGTGTTTGTCCCCTGACCTGATAACACCTCCTCACTCAGCTCCACTAACTGTGTCTGAGGTGAAGGGGGTGCAGGATTGTAAGAGCTTCGTATTTTTTTCCAAGAGGAGCTAAGATTCTGAATTTTTATATAAAATTATTTCTTTCATGATAAAAACAAGAAGAGAACCAGATATTTAAAAAAATCTATTAGCAGTCAAATAAATTAGCCTCTCTAGGGAGCAGAGAGTTGGCACCCGGCATGGCTTTGTTTGCTTTTTGCATCCAACTTTAGAGACAATATAGGTTTTAGAGATTGGACCACATAGAGCAGAGAATAGAAAGCATCTCCGTTTCTCTGTACCCTGGTTTCTCTTACTTAGCACCTCCCAGCACTTAAGGTCACATCTACACTGTTTTGTGTTTTTCATCTTCTGACAACACCTTCGCCCAAGCCAGAACGAAACCTCAAGAGACCTATTCGCTGCTCTCTCCCTAGCTCCTCAGCCATGACTAGAACAGAGTAAATATTTAATACATATTTGCTGGGTGAATACTGAATGACTGTTGCACGCCTCCATCTAGAAGATCAGCCAGGCTGAGGAATGTCAGGGGCCCTCGTTCCAAGGTTTGCCATCTCTCCTACTCTTTGCAAAGCTGCTGTGAGACACAGCCATCCAGGATGATCTTTGCCTGAACATTTCAAGGGGAATAAAACACTCAAATCTACTTTTATTTTGTACTTCTGGAGCGTGTGTGTGTGTGTGTGCGCATGCACGCACGCACGCACACACGTGCATATGTGTGTAAAAATCTGTAAGAGGGAAAGGAACATAAATTCTTGGTGCATAGCCGGAATTATGAAAACACAGGCTTATTTTTTGCAACTGTGTAAAGCAAGATCTTGCATTAGAAAAGCAGAACTGAGCGAAGAGAGTCGCCCATATCTGCTGACACCCGGGGCTATACTGAGCCTGATGCAGAGGGTTAGTGATGCTGCATTCTCTAAGAAATTCTGCACAATGCATCTGGGAGGTGGGGGGGGTAGGATGTTGGGGAACTTTTACTTCTTGCTGAAAAAGAAAATTCTGAGCTCCAAATGTAGCATTACCACAGGAGAGGCATCTGTGGCTGAATATAAAGCTGCAACTCCTTGTACTTGAACAAATCACTCATTATACAGGACTTAAATAAGCAAAGCTCAAAACAGTGAGGCACACACACACACACACACACGTTTTCTGCCACATGCAGCTTGAAGAAAATAGCTAGGCGATGTGCATGCCCTAGTTTAAACCAAGCCTGAATCCCACACAGAAGTCTCTTTCTGTAACTTTCCCTGGTTCTAGACAGAAATACATTTCCCTTTAAGTAAGAAACAGATATGTTGAAAAGACAGTCCGGGCCCTTTAGAAAAGCACTTACTTTGAAAGAGCAGGACAGATTATGTATTCAAAACAAGAGCACCTTCTTAAAGAGTAGGCTCAGAAGTTGCTCAGTGGCCACAGCCTCGATTTGTGCTTGCAGCTTGGTCCTGCTGGGCACGGCTCACAGCACAGGAAGCCTGCAGCCTGTGTGGCTTGGCCTTCCTGGGGTGCTGCGTCAGGATGACGCTCTGTACCAGTTACCGGGACAGGCTGTGAGCACGTCAGCAGGACAGTTTTATTTCTGTGCTGAGACTGCTGCTTTCTAATGGGAAAATATTGATGAGAGAGTTACCACTGGGAATGAGGCAGCTGCAGAGGGAGCCCAAGATCTGAGTTCTGGACAGGGAGCAGTGCCCACTAGTGGGCTGCAGCAGTGGGCCAGCAGCTCTGGGCCAGGGTCACTGCCCTCCTGGTGGCAGTTCCACGACTCCATCAAGGGCATGACTCAGCTCACCTATGGCATGGCTGGCTGATGCTATTTCTCTCCTTCTGTCCAGGAAGCCCGAGTTCCAGGCAGAGTCCAGAAGAGACAGACAGAAAGTTGCACTGGTCACTGTGCTGCACTGCCGTGTCTAGAGCTATGGGTTCATATGCAGGGACACTTATCATCTGTCCTCCAGAACTTATTACGGCACAGTGGCATAGGGCTCTGGGCTGGCGATGATCGAAAATCTTCACCTCTGTCAACTAACATCCTCCAGACCAGTGGTGGCGAACCTATGGCACATGTGCCACAGTGGGCCATTTATCTCACCCCTCACTGCTCTAGACTAACACAGTGGTTAGAGTGGAGGGTCAATTTGATTGGCTCTGGCATCTATCCCCAGGGGATTGAAGGGACACACTTTACTCTTTTACACAGTGGGTTTCTCATATTAGAGAAACCATGCAATATTTAAATGTGCACGTCTGATTTATTTTACTTAATATTACGGATGGGAAGTTTACATTGTCCAATAAATGACTCAAATTTATCCTTCTGTGTGGGTCACAGTGGTGTGGCCTTGGGGTCTGTAGCTGATTGACTGCCCCTTCCTCTCTGGCACCGCTTCCTCCTCAGCTTCCTGGCCTCCATAAGTAAGCAGCTTTGCTGTACCATGTTTCCCTGCCTTGGAGCCAGTAGACCAGGGACTGAATCCCCCAAACTGTGAGCTAAATTTTAACCTGAGTTTTTATGACTCCTCCAATGTTAATGCCCTTTTCTCCCAAGTCTTGCTACCTAGCACACACCCTACTACCGAAAAGAAATCAAATGAGCTAACCTAGCCTCCTTATGGCTTCCACTCCTATCACTGCATTCTCCCCATATGGCAGTGAATTCTGGCCCAAGACCGCCTTAGCATCGTCTCCTGACTCTAGCTGCTTCTAGCCAAATTCTGAAAAGCCAAGAACTGCTTTGTTCAAGTTGTCGGAGAGTGTGGCAGACACAGACCTGTACCACACAGATAACCCTTCATGAAAGGACCCTGCTCAGCTGCTGGAAGGCTGCCAGCTTCTGCAGGTCCGCCCCAGTTTTGAGGGCTTCCCACAGTCTTGTTAGGGTGTCCAGTTGATGATGGAGCTAGCTGGGGATGCAAAGGCCAAGCTAATTCCACCCAGTGGAAAGAGCTGTCTTTGATCCTGGGGTTTCCATGGGGTGCAAGTCCCTACACAATCCTTCTTCCCCTCTTCATCTCTCACAAGTTTCTCTTTCTTGCAATACCAGTGTCTACATTGCGGGGAACTTAACTGAGACGCTAGTCCCTGTTGGGCACACATGCCTCCCCAGTGTTTTGTTTTTCCAGAAAGGACCTTTTCCTGGCTTCAGAAAATCATCTTTTGGTGACAATATACTTATCGGTGTAGCATAAAGATCAATGATACAGATTTCTTTCTCATTCTCTTATTTACAGACACAGTCTGTAAATTCCCATCAGTTTTGGCCAGTGATTCTCGACCAGGAATGGATATCAGAATCAGCCCAGTGACTTATATTTTTAGTGATTTACAGAGTCAGTGGCTGCAGCAAGAAACTACTTCTTGTTTAGGCCTCTTTCTGAGATGGGCATCTACCCAGCCGAAGATCTCTCCAGAGGGTCAAATGTGCACATACCTTAAATAGCCTGTGGAATGGGCCTTAGTTCATTTCCAGATAGATTTTAAGTCTGGCTAGTCATACTGCAGACCAAATTCAGAGAACAGTTAATCTTCTTCAATAATATCAGGACAGGGTAGGAACCTTTGGGATCATTTCCATTTTTAAGATTTAAGCAAGGGCTGGAGGATTAGATCAGTGGTTCTGGCGCCTGCCTCGCAAGCGCAAGGACCTGAGTTCGATCCCTGGTAACCACATACAATGCTGGGCGTGGAGACTCACACCCACCAGCAATCAATACCACATACCACAGTGCCGGGCATGGTGGCTCATGCCTGTAATCCCAGCACTCGGGAGGCAGAGACAGGAGAATTGCTGAGTTCAAGGCTTGTCTGGTCTACATAGTGAGCTCAGAGCCAGCCTGAACTACAAAGACCCTGTCTCAAAAACAAACAAAAAAAGATTTAAGCAAAAATACAAAAGTTAATCCCAGCACTCGGGAGGCAGAGGCAGGAGGATTGCTGAGTTGGAGGCTTGCCTGGACTACATAGTGAGCTCAGAGCCAGCCTGAACTAGAAAGCGAGACCCTGTCTCAAAAAGAAAAAAAAAAAAAATACAAAAGTTATGGAGCCGTAGATTTCCTCCCAGTTTCCACCACAGAAGACCTCCAAGTAAAGAATTTGGTACCAGAAATTGAAAGTAGGTCCCCATATCATGTCCTTTGTAGTTCCCAGGGGGCTATGATTAGCTTCATATTTCCCAGACCAAGTCCTCCAGGCGCCTTGGAGAAGCTCCAAGCTTATGCAGAATTCTAAGGTGTCATAGAGGGGGTGTTTCCCAGCAGCACAACAAACAGAGAGACTTGATGAGAAAAACAGAGACTTAAGTTCTTTCATTGGGCCCGTCCCTGGGCATTTGGCAGATCCGTTAGGCACTAATTTCATGCTTCTTGAAAACAATACTTTACTCTTCAGCAACACTGAAATGATTAACGAAGGAAGTTGCTCTCTGTGTGAGCCAGAAGCAGTGCCCTGTGGCAGAGGAGACGTGGCAGCTTGTGAGAGGCCTGCTTCACCATCCCTCCACCTGCTGGCACCAAGCCACTCACCGATCAGCACTTGGGAGTGAGAATCACACCTACCTCTGCAGTGAAACCACGCACCACGAGTGAACTGTGATCCTCGTAAACCAGGACTGTGGCCACAAGTAAAAGACACAGGAAGAAGAGTTGGCAGGAAGTCTGGGGGGAGCTGGTGGAAAGCATTTTCCAGGGCAAGTCACCCAGAAAAGTGGCAAGAGGTTCCTATTACTGACCCTGCAGCCTCCTGGGGACCTGACTTGGATTGAGGAGGAGAATCTGATGCTCCTGTCTCAAGGCAAAGGTTCATGAGTCCACGTTAGCTGTAAGGCACTGGAGCTCTCGGCTGCCATTTTGGAAGGATCATCACAGTTTTTGTTTCCAGGTACAAATTCACTTAGGACAACAGTACGTTCACATCACACAAGGACTTGACATGCAGAGAACATCATCACAAAATGCAGCACAGTTGAATTCTGGGGGAACGAGAGGGGGATGCAGGAGGTGGGTGATGGATCTCAATGTCTGGGTTGCACTGGAAGTAGTTCTGGGCAGGGCGACCAGAACAAGCTCTGGGCCAAGACACATTCCATCATGAGCGGAGAGGGTTTATAATGGAATGGTATGGATGGTTTCTTATAATCAAAAAGCACACTGACCTTCACACTACACAGGTGCAGCAGCATAATGGCCCACCACGCGCACGCGCATCAGTTCCTGGGAAGAGTCCAACGAGGTTAACTCAGCGTGCATCCAGGCAAAGGAAATCAGCGACATTATCCACAGACATCCCTGCACCCCCACTCCCACCGAGACAACCAGCTTGGCCAAAAACCACACCACGGTCCTACTCATTCTGATCAAATGGATAAAAGGTAGCAAGCAATAACATTCTCAGCCACCAATCATTTGATCTGGTTTTTACATTTTACCTGAAGGAGTAAGAGCATGAGCCTAGAAAAAAATTTCTTTCTTCTTTTCACTAAGCAAGGATTTGGTGTTGGGGGTGGGGTGTGCAGAAGAAAGGAAGTTGAATCCTTCCAGTCCTCCAAGAAAACTACATAAAAGCCTCCTAGGCTATATTCCTCTTTAAAATCTTTGACTATAAGATACCGAATCTAGCAGTTGAATGCTATAAATACAATGACTTCGTCAAAGCCTTGAATGCCTCCTGCTTGTGTTTAGACATGAAAGACCCTGCAGGAGCTTTGTCCCCTTCCATGAATTGTCCAGTGGAATCTCTGTCACCCCAAAGTCAATCAACATGGCATCACTGGCCATCCAATGACACTTACTAACATCCAGAAAAAGAACACAAGGAACTTGAACAGAATAGGAAAATCGCTACCAATATCTATCAGAGTCCCCTCAATCTGTAGGTCAGGTTGGCTCGTGAGTCTTTATTTTGATTTTAAAACCTCATCTTCTTCTCAAGCCAGGGTTGCCATGAAAATACTCAATAGGGCCTTATTTTTAGACAAAAGCCAGTGTGTGATGTCAGCGTTCCCAAACTCCGGGAAAACTGATGCTTTGCTGACAAACGAGTTCGTGTAAGAAATAACAGCAAGCTTGCATTCTAGGTACACGGATTATGTTCTCCATCCCTGGTCCGGGCAGACCTGAGTTGAGGAGAGAAAAGTCAGCAGCCTTGTGCTAAGCTTTTCCCAGCTCCACACTGGGCACTACTGGACTCCTCTCGTGATGGACACTATGCAACATTCCCTCCTCCAGCCCCCTGCCCCACCATGGCCACTGACTTCTGTGAGCTTCTCTGGTGACCCCAGGTCTGCTTCACCAGCAGTCTTCTCTTGCTTAACTTCCCCAGCCTGACAGCCCACAGAACTTCAAATATTCACACACGAGCCCACAGCCCTTCCCATGACCCTCCCAACACTGGCATCCCCTGAATATGACAGTACACAGAGCTCACCTGCAGTCCAAGCCCAACCCACCACACCTTGTAACCACCCAAACAGCTGTCTTTTCATGGCTGCTTCAAAGCTTTGAACTAATTCAAAACATTTATGACAATTTCTTTCATACAAAAACACACGTGGCTCGTCCTTATTTGTGTTACTCATGAGATCTGCAACTGGGTGACCTCTGGTCTTCCTCGAAGTCAAAGTGACTTGAAAGATTAATATTTTGAGTGGACTCGGGACATCGAGGCAGCCCCAGCAGTGCCACCAAAGACACTCAATTAAGAGGGCTGTAGAACTGCTTCAGAAAGAGAAAGAAGAATGGGATGCATGTGTTTGGACTGAGGGGGAGGATATTGATGGGGATTCACAGCAAAGTGTCTTTTATTGCAAGACATCTTTAAAAATCTTTAAACAGGGGCTAGAGGGTTAGCTCAGTGGTTCCGGCGCCTGCCTCGCAAGCGCAAGGTCCTGAGTTTGATCCCTGGTAACCACATATAATGCTGGGCATGGAGACACGCCCACCAACAATCAACACCACATACTACAATGCCAGACGTGGTGGCTCACGCCTGTCATCCCAGCACTTGGGAGGCAGAGACAGGAGGATTGCTGAGTTCGCGGCGGCTTGCCTGGGCACCATAGTGAGCTCAGGGCCAGCCTGAACTACAACGCGAGACCCTGTCTCAAAAAGCAAAAAAAAAAAAATCTTTAAACAGGTTCTGTATTGTTCAATCCTACTTCTTGTATATGGAAACCTGATGGTGGAAATTCCTTGCTTTAGTGGTTTCTTGCTCAAGTTCCAAGTGCCGGCATCTCCTGCCTGCATGCAAAAGAGACCTGGTTCTGGCCTCCCTGCTCACTCTGTCCTTGCTAGGGCTCTCACAGCGTGCAGGGGCACTTGATTCTCTCTCCACCGGCCAGCTGCTTTCTTCAGCCTTCCTTTTGCCCTCATCTTCAGTCTCCAGCCTCCTCGGGGCCCTCTGACTCCATGGGAGACAACCTGGAATAACTACCCTGTAGTTACTCTGACAGTTTTAAGCTTGATTCTACTGAATTATTTGTCCAACTAGGTAGCATCTGTCTTGCAAAGTTGACTTAGAGTTCTCGGGAGCTGGGCCGGCATCCTCAGGGCTTAGCAGGAGCTGGGCAAGTAGGCTAACTGTGTCCACAAGAGCAGGATGAATGTATGAAGAGCCAAGCTGGCTCTGTCCTTGAGGAACTCAGAGTGTGGATGTTACAATGCAGAAAAGAGAGCTTCGGGTGCATCTGTCCTGAGCCAAAAGTTGATCCAGCTAATCAACCCTTCATGCATGTTAGGTGAGTAAATACAAAATGATAAAAAGATCATTCAAATTACATCTTACCTACCTAGCATTTAGCGTCAGGAATATGGATGTATTTCACCGTATGGTTTACTGTAAGTTGTGTTTCATTTTGTTTTGTGCAGTGCAACCTTCATGCTGAGCTCTATCCCCAGGCCTGTTTTTCTTTTCATTTTGAGAGATCATCTCACTGTCACTTGCCAGGGCTGGGGCTTGACTGTGACTCAGGCTCCTACAGTGCTGCAATCACAAGCATGCACCACGAGGATTAGCCTGTAAATTTTTATTTATAGCAGACTAATTATTTAATTGTAACAGGTGATGGCAACAGAGGAATGAGAGCCCAGTGGAGATTTTATAAGGAAAGTGAATGAAGCCCCAGCTTTAGACCCTGAAATCTCCCATCATGTGATCAAGAAGAGTTCACGAGGGACCCTGTGGGCCCGAGGACAGTAAGGAATCACACAGGAACCAGGTGATCTGTTAGCGGAAGTGGCCAGGAAGAACGTGTTTCCGCTCCCTGCCTTCGCTGACTTTGGTTTTCCAGTTCTGCATTGATCCTCATTGCTGTCCCGAGCCAGCCGACTACAGGGGAGGAAAGCGAAGATCTGGGAACCTCAAGGGATGATGAGGAAGCTAGTTAGGGAAAACCAAGTATCACTTTGTAAATCGCCGGGGACGAGAGTAGGGATTTATCTGCAACTGTATCCTGCTCATCTCCTGAATGTCTGAGCTGTGACCTCAGAGGACGCATCTTACAGCCCACACAGCTGCCAGAACGTCAGGGGAGGGCGCTCTGGAGGCCATGGGCACAGTGACAGGACAGCAGGGGTGGTCACAAGGACCCACACCCCGCCTCAGCCCCCAGCTCCCAGGTCCTCTCTACAACCTTGAATTAACACGGGACAGGCACAGTTGTTTCTGCTCTGACTTGGTACCGGAAGGCAACAGCACGCCTCCGGGGCCAGATGCCCTGTTCCCTCTGCTAGGTCACTTGGGCAGAGGTGTCATTTTTTTTTCCCCCAGAACTGGGGATAGAACCTAGGTCTTTCACCTTAAACTATATGTCCAGCCCTTTCTTTTTTATTTTGAAATAAAAAAAGATAAATTGTGGGGGCTCCAATCTTGCCATCCTCCTGCCTCTGCCTTCCGGAGTGGAGAGGCACTGCCACACCTGGTTGTGATTTTCAAAAATAAAATAAGATTGGGGATTTAGCTCAAGTGGTACCATGCCAACCTTGGACGCACAAGGGCCCGAGTTTGATCCCTGGTACCACAAAACAAAACAAAACAAATAAAATAAAACAAAATAAAATAAAATAAAATAAGTAGTAAAGTAAAATAAATCAGAAATTACTTCTGGGCTAAATGTGAGGAACCAAATAACAAGAAACGCCACACTCAGGCCTTAGACCACACAGTATTATCTTGTACTATCATTATATTTTTGCTGCCCAGCATCTTTCTTTTTCCTCCTGGTCTGCTGTCAGATAAGTGGAGGATTTTTTTTTTTTTTTCTTGAGACAGGGTCTCACTTTGTAGTTCAGGCTGGCCCTGAGCTCACTATGTAGCCCAGGCAAGCCTCAAACTCAGCAATCCTCCTGTCTCTGCCTCCCGAGGGCTGGGATGACAGGTGTGAGCCACCATGCCCGGCACCGTGCTATGTGGTATTGATTGCTGGTGGGTGTGAGTCACCACACGCAGCACTGTATGTGGTTACTGGGATCGAACTCAGGACCCTGCACTTGCAAGGCAGGCGCTGGAACCACTGAGTTAAATCTCCAGCCCAGTGGAGGATTTTTTAAAAGAAATTAAGATCATGATGTAAAAGACACATTTTAAAAAACTCCGTAATTACAGACACAATATACATTTGCTGTTAAAAAAAAAAAAAAGCCAATCCTTGAAGACAACGGATGACAACATGAGAAATCACTGCCATCCCATGCCTGAAAAAAGCCAGAAGTTCCCATCAGGCATGTTTTCTTTGCTAAAGGTGCCCTCCACCCCGAGACGTCCAGATGAGGTGTGCCTTCGAGGGGGGACCAGTCCCTGTGAGTCGCACTGGTCGGGGGTGAGCATCACGGAAAGAAGCCCTGTGAAGGCTTTGAAAATAATTTCCACTTCCTTTAAGTAGGTGCCTTTGTGTCCCCAGGGACCAGCCTGCCAGCCCGGGCACCCCCCACAGCAAACCACAGCTGTGCCCGGCCATGACTGTAAACTGTCCTAAGTGGAGATTGCTGTCCTTTAGGGTCTGCTGACTTCCCGCCGGAGACACCGAAGTGCTGACATCTAAAGACATGTATAGTCTCTGTTTGGTGACCCCAACCCCACAAGGAGGTTCAGTACCTCGCTTTCTGAGACAGAAAGACCCTAGGCCAGTGTATTCATCTGATAGAGATGCGCTGACAGCCCGGCCAGCAGGGCTCACAGAGGAAGGAAGGATCGCCGTGTACCCTGTGCGGGGCCTGCTCGCAAGGAGTCAAGCTCAGATGCGTATGTTTTGAATGGACTTAAAAATTCTTCTTCATGGGCCAGAGATTTAGCTCAGTGGTTCCGGCGCCTGCCTTGCAAGCACAAGGTCCTGAGTTCGATCTGGTAACCACCTACAATGCTGGGCGTGGCGACTCACGCCCACCAACCATCAATACCACATACCACAGTGCCGGGCGTGGTGGCTCACGCCTGTCATCCCAGCACTCGGGAGGCAGAGGCAGGAGGATTGCTGAGTTCGAGGCTTGCCTGGGCTACATAGTGAGCTCAGGGCCAACCTGAACTACAAAGTGAAACCTTGTCTCCAGGAAAAAAAAAAAAAAAAACTTCTTCATAAAGATAAGTCATTTTTATTCGGTAATTTAATGAAACTTTTCTTATTTTGTGAGGCGAAGAACTTTTTCCACTTGCAAGTTGCTTCCTGCGTTTGCATCCTTTTCCTGCCGTCAACAGCAAGTGTCACCTGCGGACAGCCAGCACAGAGAGCAGGTTTTGAAAAATGACAGTAGGGCTCTCACGGGAAGTCCTGTCCTCAACTTAGTGACACTGAGTCCATCCTCACTACTTGGGCGTCCAGCTGGTTTGGTTTTGTCCCCAGTCAATTGTCTTTCAGCCCCTTTTCCTGATCTTGTTACACTTTCAGAAGATGTAAAACTTATTTTCACGGTGCCTGACAGTGCTACCGTCACTGAATTCCTTTCTTCAGAGGTGATCTGCTCCTAATCTAAGAAGAGCAGCTTCCTTTGGTACCAACAATGATCTACAATACCTCTCAAAGTCTGAGTTCCTCTACTCTAATAGACTGTCTTGATTAAATTTCATTAAAAAACATGGCTTTCACAGCAGGCCAGGGGTACTCAAGAAGCATGCACTTAGAAGCATCCCCAGTGGAAAAAAAATTTTATTTTATTCATATATTTTTTTCCCAGTTCTCCAGGAGACACTACTGCAGGCAGGGATACCAACTTGGCTTTACTTTCCATATCTAAATCCAGACACTTCTAATTTGATGTTCTTCTGCACCAGATGGAGCCAACCTGACTCTAGGATGACTGAGGCCCAGATGACCGGTTTGTTCTAAGGGGGGCAGGTCCAGGCAGCCCTCGAGCTGAACCAGTGTCACGGTGAGGAGCCGGGGCCTCTGCACACAGCTCACTCTCTCCAGAGGCTGCAATTCACCATCATGCGGCCGAAGTCTTTTCACTTTGGCCCGCTGATCCCCCCAAAGTACATCTATGATAGGGAAACACTCGGCCCAGAGCTCCACCCTTGACTGACTAACTCATCGACAAAGCTGTCTTCTAAGACTAATAGCTGATGCTGGGAATGTTTTCATTAAAAACAGATTTCAGCGACAGATGATCCAAACACTTCTTTTGCACAATGAGCAATATGAGGAGGCAGAAAGATGCAAAGCATACGGCTTAACTCTGCCCTCTGCAAGTCGATGCTTCTTCCGTGGGTTTCAGTATCTCATTTAACCTTGCCTTCCTGGGCATGGCAACAAGTAGGTCCTAGTCAATGAATTTTCATGCTCCAAGAAGAAAAAAAGGGGGGGGGGAGGGGCAGTGAGCCTGTAAGACTAGGGAACTGCATTGCTGCCACTACTTTCAAAATATGTCAGCAATTACAAAATAGATGATGCACTCGGGAGGCAGAGACAGGAGGATTGCTGAGTTTGAAGCTTGCCTAGGCTACATAGTGAGCTCAGAGCCAGCCTGAACTACAAAGTGAGACCCTGTCTCAAAAAAAAAAAAAAAAAGTTGATGAATAGTTATATTTTTAAAATGTAAAGGACATATTGCCACGCACTCTTCCAAATCGCCCCCCTCACTTTGAACACACTTGTCCCACGGTTCTGCCTCTTTCCGAAGCAGTCCTGGAAGTCCTGTTGTGTGAGTGGTTTTACAAGGTGTGACAAAAAATATGGCAAACGCTGCTCCCAAGCACCGTCGAATAGAAAGCTGGATTTACAGAACCATGACAGTGTGTCCTCATCCACCTCACTCAGTGGCAGTGGATCTGGCACCCTGGGACGTCTGGCTCTTCCCCAAAGTCAAAAGGACCGTGAACAGCAGACATTTCGCATCCACTCATGGGATCAAGTCACCAAGACAGGGCAACCAAAGACATGCAAGAAAAACACTTCCAGAAGTGCTTTGTCAAGTGGCAAGGATGACAGGATCGGAGAGTTTGATGGAGGAGAAGTGTTGTGAGGGGGATTCATGGCAACGTGTTTTTTTTTTTTATTTCAGTAGGTTGTTTTATAAAAGAAACATTAATTGTATTTTTCAGTGACACTTTATATCTTCGGAGATAGAGTTTGCTCATAGCCTTAAGAAATCAGAGATGTATTTAATAAAGCAGGCTCAGAACCATCCAGTATTTAGTGACAAAGTCCCACCCAAATGGCATGGGTTTCAGCACTAAAAATACAGTGGTACTACCAGCATCTCGCACTCATATTACTTCCTAGTTGCCAGGCACGGTTCTAAATGTCCTGCATGTTTATCTCATTCAATCCCATAACTATCTTTTTTTTGTTGTTTTTTTTTTTTTAGACAGGGTCTTGCTTTGTAGTTCAGGCTGGCCCTAAACTCACTATGTAGCCCAGGCAAGCCTCGAACTCAGCAATCCTCCTGCTTGTGCCTCCTGAGTGCTGGGATTACAGGTGTGAGCCACCACGCTGGTCCCTGTGGTATGTGGTAGTGATTGCTGGTGAGTGTGAGTCACCACGCCCAGCATTGTATGTGGTTACCGGGATCGAACTCAGGACCTTGCACTTGGGAGGCAGGTGCTGGAACCACTGAGCTAAATCTCCAGCCCCCACAACCATCTTGAGAGCAGCTGCTGTTATTGCCTATGTCTTACAGATGGGGAAGCTGAGGAAGTGGAAGACTCTCTAGGTCACTCAGGGCTACACAAAGAAACAGCAAGGAGCAGAGGCAGAATGCACAGCCAGCTGAGGCTTTAGCACCTAAGCCCGCAGTCCTTGCCTAGTACCTGCTGTCTGGTGTGGGCCACACCGTAAAAGCCAACATTTCAGGGGGGACACGCAGAGAACAGATAAACCAGGTTCCACACAGGTTATCAAGATGCTAAATCTAAGAGCTACGGAGGTGTCTGGGCAGCTCCTGTTCAGTGATTTAAATTTTACTGTGGCCAGAAATACCTTTAAAATACTACCCCAACATCCCAGACCCTCCAAAGAGCAGGCTTCCCACATCACTCTTGTCCTTCTTTCTTCCTCCTTTCTTTCTTTTTCTTCCTTTCTTTTAGTTTCCACTTTACATAACGAACTGATATTTCTGAAATGCTTTCTTCAAATGGTTTTCTTGTACATTTTATTTTTGAGCTCCACTAAGAGTTTTCCAGATGCCACTTACTAAGTCATCATTTAATATTTTAGAATACACTAAATTTTTTATAATCTCATGTCTAATTCAAGACTTGCAGTCCAATCCCTTTGGTTGGTATTTTTATGCCAACATGCAAACTTTAATGTTTGCATGCGTGAGTAGACACAGGCTAGACACGAGTGTATTTACATGGTATTTATAAATTATACGGCCTTGCAGGGCACAGGTTCCACAATTTGGGAAACAACTTTGAGCTGTGGTTGCATTTTTGTCTCTAGAATTTGGAGGTCTGGGGTAGTTGTGACCATGTGGAACACAATGTGTGGTCGTCACAGGGTGGAGAGCCAGGAGTTCGGGCAGCGGCCACAGGGAGGACCGTGCTGACAGCACGCACCAGAAGAGCCCTGCCCTAATTTCCACAGCATGAAAACCTCCACCCTTTGTTCCTGTGGCCAAGCAGGACATATGATTGGCTCAAGGAAGGGTGTGCCCATGGCACATACCTTCCAACTACACAATTCATTTCTCTGCTTACATCCTGGCTTTGACTTCCTAAATTAATATTTCTAGCTTTATTCAAGTGAAGCAGGTTCCACAAAGTCCTTACTGTTTTGTGGCCCATGTTCTTCTTTGACTGTCTTGCTGACTATGTAGCCTGGGCCAGTCCCTAACTTGGGATCCTTCTGGGTCAGCCTCCCCAGGGCTGGTGCAAAGGGCACGTGCCACCCGGTTCTTCTTTCTCTTCCTTCAGAATTCATAATGTTCTCCAATGTTATCATTGGTTTGGCCAAGGGATTCTTTTTTTCATACTAGAAATTGAATCCAGACATTGATGCTGGGCTACATCCCTCGTCCTACTCATTATTGTGAGGCGGGCTCTTACACTTTACTTGAATTGCCCAGGCTGGCCTGATCTTAGGCTCCTCCTTCCTCAGTCTCCCAGAATGCTAGGGTTACTGGTGAGGGCCACCATGCCAGACCCACCCCACCAGCTAAGGATGTTTTCCTTATTCTATCTTTTCAAGACTTGCATTCCCCTATTTCCTCCTTCTGTGTTTCAGAATCTTTTTGTCAGGCTGTACTTTCAATCTGGGGTGGGTGAAGTGGAAAAGTCAGGCCTGAGGGCCCCCACCCCTGGGGACCACCCCCTCCACCTGCAGCTGATCACTAAGCAAGGAAGGTCTGAGGATCGTGTGACAGGGCTGAGTCTAGGGTGAGCTCTTCCCACAAGGCCCTGGGGCTGAGGGCTGCCCTGCTCCATTGGCTTCAGGGGATGACTCACCTGGCCAGGCCAGACCAGGTCTTCCTACTGCACGTGTGCCACACCAGGCCTCAAAGGGGGGACAGTGGACGTCCCTGAGTTAATATGGTTCCGCTGCCAAAATCCCAGAACTCAGGAGGGCTGAGGTAGTGGATCTTAAATTTAAGCCCAGTCTGGGCCCAAATGGTCATAAAGTGACTAAAATGAGATGCATGTGTTTCCTCTGAAGACCTTGGGTGGAGGTTTCCTTCCCCTCACGGTACCACACAGGTTTTAAGGTGGCTGACCACAGCCAGACGCTGCACAGGGCGATGTGTTAGTGCACAACACAGACCACCAGCCTTGGCTGGCAGAGCTCATGCCTGAGAGAAGGGAATAATAATAATCACAATAAATAAGCAGAACGCGCTTGCCAAGAGAGTTTGTGGTTGTTAACAAGAAGCAGCAAGTGAGAAAAGTAATGTGGATAGGAGATGAACTTTTCCTGGAGAAAATGTCAAAGATAAGATTCTGAGCAAAGACCAGCAAAGAAGAAAAGAGGAGTCTATGCATGTCCCGGGAAAGTGCATTCAAGGAAAGGGAAGAGCAAGTGCAAAGGTCCTGTGGTGGGAGGGCTCAGGGCTCCCTGAGAAAGGACACAGAGACACCAGAAGTGGAGAGGAGTTTGACAGGAAATGTAGTGAGGGCTGAAACCAAGGAACACGTCCTGGGAGGCTTCCAGCTCACTGGAAGGTCTCTGGTGTGCAGGCGTTGAGGTAGGAAGTGGGAAACCCCTGGGGAGCCCCAAGCAGCCACGTGCCATGATGTGGCAGGTGCTGGTTCAAGAAAACTGAAGGGAAGGTAAAGAGGAAGTGGGAGACCTTGCAGGAATCCAGGCCAGGCAGGAAAGTGGCCCCCATAGGGTAGGGGTGAAAACTTGGTCAGAAATGAGGACAGAGGAGAGCTGCTTCTGGCAGGGCAGAGCTGAGAAGCCCCTGGTGTCCTGGCTGGTTTAGCACTTTGACCAAAACAACTCCGGTAGACTGAGAGGGGTGCTCGCTGCTCTGGACCTGCTCACCTGGCTGCTAAGGTAATGCTTATTTCTGGATGGTACGAAGCAGTTTATCTTCCCAGAGTCAGGAAATACAATCTGCTCCCATGTCCCACTCTCTGCCTACTTTTCAACTGTGAGCATCGCAGCTTCTGTAAATCCCACTTAAAGTTTTGTGTATTTGGGGGAATCAAAGAGCTTTGATGAAAACAGAAAGAAAAGAGCAAACTAAAAGTTGCAGGCTGACTGGTGAAGGACTGCAGCTATGAAGGGCAGATAAAATCTGCAGACAGGCAGAGGCCTCATCCGTCTTCAGGGTCCCAAGCACACTGTGATTCTGGAAATCAGCTCAGGATCATATGTGAGGTATGAGCAAAAGATGTGGTGAATATTTAAAATAAACCTACATTATTGCAGTAGGAGTCATTTTGTCATGAACCCACTTCACAGAACCTTCCTCGCTTTGGACACACTTCTCCCAGCACCCTTGCCACTTTCTGAAGCAGTTCTGGAAGTTCTCTTTCTTGAGGGTCTCTCTGGGGCTGCCTCCGTGTCCTAAATCTGTTCAAATGTTTAATCATCTGAAAATAAATATATCATCTATCTTATTCATTGGATCTGAATCTGTGCAATTTCTGGCTCTTTCCCAAACTAAAAAGGGCCATGAAAGGTAAACATTTTGATCAAATCAGGGCTTGGAGGCAGCCATGACAGTACAATTTAAGACACTCATGAAAGAAGATGTCTGGAACTACTTCAGAAAGAGGCAAGTGTGATGTTATGTGTGTTTGAAGCCAGGGGGAATATCTTGAGGGGGGATGAAGAGCAATGTGTCTTTTACTGTAATAATTTTTATTTAAATATTCACTATACTTTGGATCATACCACATTCACTCATTGCTTTTCCTAGGTTCCAGAGCAGTATAATTTGGTGTCATTTGGAAGCTTCTATAAAATTACTTTCATGAAAGTCACTTTGTGAGCATCCAGTAATATGTATCATGCCCATTCTGCCACCCCATGAGTAGATTATCACCACCATCTTTTGCAATCACACGTCTCTAGAGACACATGAAAGAATTTTTCAGATATTGAAAAACAAACAGTAGCAGTTTTTTGAAACTCACTGTACACTAAATATATGGAAATCTGTAGACTTACAGTGACTCCATATATATATATATATATATACATATATAGGATTCTATATATATATATATATATAAATTATGTGTGGTAAACTCTTGTCTTTTCCACAATAGTGTCTAAAGAGTTCTAGGACTAAATAAAATATGTTATTTGATAATAAAGTTATTAAAGGCTTTGGAGGCAAGAGTAGTTACTATATCCAAAACTGTGGGGTTTTTTGTTTGTTTGTTTGTTTAACTACTGTTTTCACACTGAAACTGCATGAAATCACAGACCTTCAGACTCAAGGATGGAGCTCCTGGGAAATAATGTCAACAGCTGGAAAGGAGGAGAGAAGTGTTTGATTTTGGACCCAAAGAAGACCATGAACCTTCCAAGAACTCTGAGATGGAGGGCACTCTGAAAACACAGGTGTCTAAGACTACACAGTGATCGGAATATTTTCAAAGCACAAGAAGTGTCAGAGAACAGTGTTCCACGAAGATTTCATGTTTTGGGGTACAGTGAATGGACGATGGATGGCTGCTCTACAGACAGACTTCCGGAATGATCATCAGCCCTGAGAGTTCTGGCTCTCCTTCCCGGAGAGGATTATTTTACATCCCTGAGGGGAGGAAGCCAGATGTGCCAGCAGCTGGCTGCTATGCAAATGCTGACAGCCACCCTCTTAGGGTTCTCTCTGGCGGTGGCACAAACCTGTGGACACACAGGGAGCATCTGGCCTGGTCACTTCACCCCGCAGCTGGGAGTTGGGCCTGAGAAGATGAGGGTAAGATTGTTACAGTAATTAATCTGTCCTCTGATCCTGAAACCCACGTTCTCTATCGGAATAAACAAACACAGACCTAAAAAGAAAAGGTGAGTTGCCCAGGACAGTAATGCTGTACCTGTCACATGGGCCACATAGCTGTGCTGCACCCCGCCCTTCACTTTGCGGGGGGCGCACATGCTCCTCTCATTGCCATTTGACCTGCCCGTGATGCCCACAGGGAGGGGACATACCTGCTCTGTGCCTCCTGGGCATGAGATTAAGCCATGTAAAGTGCAATGAGCACTGTCCAGTTAAATATGGCGTCCACTTGCGGGAGAGAGGTTAAAAGAGGTATCCTGAGTTTTCACCATCTCTCTTTCTCCAGGTCCTGTCCCATGAGAAACACACGTCCTGGTTCCATGCTGGGTGCCAAAGAGACAGTGCATGTGGTAACAGATGAGCCCAACCCACGGCCTAAACGCAACACACTGGAGGGACAGGCTTTTGTTGTGAAGCCCTCTGACGTGCTGATGTTCATTTCACGGCATAACCAGCTAATCAGACTAACACAGTTGTGTACTCGGACTCCATATCTACCTTTCTTCGGAACTAATTCTCCCCCCCCAGGGCAAGATATTATATGGTCTGGGTCACTTTCTTCACTACTGTGACACAACGCCCAGAACCCACAACTTAAAAGAAAGAGATGCTATTTTGGCTTCGTTTCAGTCCATGGTCCATGGGCTCCCAGGCAGAAATGCAACCAGAGAGGGGCCGTGATGAAAGGCATTCCACCCGTGGCAGCCAGGAAGGAAACAGAGACAGAGAAGTAAAGAGCTGGGCAGAGAGCTCTACCCTTTTGGGTCCTGACCCAATGAGGCACCTCTTTTCACCAGACCGCACCTCCTAATGTCAATCAGCTCTGAAGTCTTGGACAGATTCCTGCATGGAGGGGAAGAGCGCCCCCACAATCCCATCAACTTCCCAAAGCCCGACCTCTGAGCACAAGAGCCTCTCAAAGACACATCCTGATTCTTCTATGCCACCCTGAACTTGGTGTTTCCCCAAACCGCCTTGCTTAGAGAAGAAGCCTCCCGTGTTATGAGAAGCATAAATCAGAGATATGCAAGGTAGGGCTGAGAGGCATCTTCCTCCCCTGCATCCCACTCGAACTATTGCAATCAAACATATCATCTACTTTTTCTTTCTGTATTTTCTGATCTTCCCCTTTCACTGAATTAAAAAAAATATATATTTGAAAATAGTTGCCCCGGATTGCTGTCAGTTCTCAGACTGAATTCCTCCTGGAAGTTGTGATTCCGTGTGCCCCCTTTCACAAGACCCCTGCTAGCAGCAGAGGAAGGGAAGGAGTCCACACTGGGGTACGGACCTATGTTGCTGGAGGTGGCCTACACAACTCAGTGTCTGTATCTTAATGCCTGGTTTTTTTTGTTTTTTTGGTGGTTTTTTTTGAGACAGGGTCTTGCTTTGTAGATCAGGCCGGCACTGAGCTCACTATGTAATCCAGGCAAGCCTCGAACTCAGCAATCCTCCTGCCTCTGCCTCCCAAGTGCTGGGATGATAGGCGTGAGCCACCACGCCCCGCCTTAATGTCTGTTTTTGTCTCAAAGATCAGAAAGCAGAGGAATGTAAGTTTCCACACCCTCTCAGGCCTGCAGCTCCTCTGAGGTACTGTCTTGTGTCCTTTTCTGTCTCCTGAGCTTGCAAGTTAGTTCCTGTTAGTACACTAACAAGAAAGACATCAGTGTGTAGCAGGCTTCAACTGTACCTCTGTGTTTAGGAGGACGGACGCCGGGGAGGGAGAGGGAAGAGGATCTGCCGAGGGAGGTTACTGTCTTGTCCCTTTCTGCTGCTAACCCAGGAGTATAGAGACTGCTTGGGCTAAGCTAAAGTGCTTCAGGCTCTCAGATTTACAGACTTAATGAGATGGGTCAGGGCTTCCTTTTCCCTAACTAGAATCCAATAATCTGCTGGATCTGAGAACAGAATAACATGATTTTAATGGTGGCACGTCGAATGGAGTGTCATAACCCACCCTGGTGCAGATCGATGCACTGGAGCCATGTCATGGACATAGACCATGGGGAGGCTTTTGGGTACATAGAAACCCAGCACAAAAAGAGTGAGATTCAAGGGGCAGCAGTGGGAGGGAAAGATAATTCCAGTTACTGGAGGGAGGAAGAGAAACCTGAGTTTAAGTCACTTCCTACCACTTTCGGTTTTTGAAGTCTGAAGTGGTCATTTGACTTCTCCTGGCTTATAAATGAGGATTCTCACTGCCCAGCTGTTTTCTGTAGGTTCAGGTAGGGAGCTGTATGGAAGGCCCTAAGAACAATCCTGGATACATGGCAGCTATGAGACAGAGTCTAATAAATACATCAAGATAAGGAGACGAGGAGCTCATCTTGGTGGAGGCTGAAACCATTTGGTCCTTTCTGCTTTATGTTTTTAAAAAATTCTGCATACTGTTCGACTAACAGAAAATTTATATGAACACTCTAACAGACTCTCCACTGGAAAAATTGCAAGAATACTGTAACAAGCTCCCTAGTATTGTAATGAGCTCATTCTCCAAATGTATTTTGTGTTTTTTGTTTTCCTTGCTGTCTCTCTGCATGTGAGAAAGAAACTAGACTTTATGTTAATGCATATTCATACATACATATACATATATAGACATATATGCATAAAGTTTTCTTAACCATTTGAGAGCAATCTGTAGATTGAATACCCTTCACCTCAAAACACTTTGGTGTATTTTTCCCCAAAATATCAAATTCTTTTATAAAACTATATAATTAGGAAATTATTACTGATCCAGAACTGTTACTACTTTATGAGCCTTATCTATATTTTGCCAGTTTTTTGGTTATACCCTTAACAGAGACAGAAAACCCAACAAGCAAGATGATACAGTATTATCTGTCATTCTATTTTCTTTCTTTGTAGTTTATGACGCTGCTGGTTTTTAAGAGTATGAGATACTTACTTAGCACAACGTTCCTACCATATAAGATGTGGGCAGCCACAGTGGTGAGTTTTAATTTTAGGGAGGGTTAGAAAACATTAGAGAGTATTTTCTTTTGTCTTTTATTCCTTTTTTTTTTTTT